>CAUYSK010077514.1:0-31348 GCA_963575035.1 Avahi laniger | reverse complement strand
TCTTTGATTTGGAAGTTTTTAATGAGAGATAGAAACTAGCTATGGTGATGCACCATGTATTATCTATCTCATCTCTCTTCTTCAAAAGCTCTTAACAAAGAAGATGAAGAATATTGGGATGGATAACTTCACCAATACCCCTTAAATTTCCATAAAAGAGAGGGAACTTCAAGTCTCCTGGAGATACAAATATGAGGCATTTCCTTCTGTCATCTCTTCAAATGCCCTCCCCTCACTCAATCTCCCAGAGAGAGAAAGGAGAGTCTGAGTCAGTGGTGAGAATGGGAAAAGGGACTGCATCACGGCTCAGGCACCTGTGGGCTCATCAGCCTACATCCTACCCATATACACACTCTCAGCTTGCACAAGGCTGGCCCCTGCTGAGAAGGCCTGTAGGTTGGTATCTCATACTAGGACTGAGGAAATGAGTGTGATTTTAGGAGAAGGGGCAACATTGAAACATAAGAAAGTACATTTGGCCTAGATAGAAGCCATGTCCTCCATTTCAGCTTCAAAAAATAAAGTTAATATTTCGATCTCCATCTGTTTCATTTCTATATTTACTTTTCTTTTGATTATGAACTTGGAAGTGAGTTCTGCTTTACTGAGAAGAATTTAGTCTCAATGCAATGATCATATAAGATTGTTAACCTACTTTACTCATCTCTGAAGTCCGTGATCAATTCTAATTTGTCAAGATATGGACAAAGTTGAAAACTCAGGCTGCATATATTCCTATACAGTCCAGATGCAGAATAAATAGGAAAAAATTATAATACTTATTTTTAATGAAATTTTTAATGAAAAAATTATATATTTTATGGTATACAACATGATATTTTGAAATATATATACACTGTGATATGGCTAAATCAAGCTAATTAACATGTGTGCTACCTCACTTATACTTTTTGTTGTGAGAACATAGTCTCCTCTCATAGCAATTTCAAGTATACAATATGTTGTTATTAATTCTAGTCACCATGTTGTACAACACATCTCTTGAACTTATCCTCCTTGTCTAACTAAAATTTCATGTCTTTTGGGAAATATTATATCTCTTCAATACCACTTCTCTGTCCTTTCACCCCTACTCCTGGTAACTGCCACTGTACTCTTCACTTCTAAGTGTTTAGCTTTCGTAGCTTCCACATATAAATGAGATCATGGAGTATTTGTCTTTCTGTGCCTGGCTTATTTCTCTTAATATAATGTCTTCCAACTTCATCTGTGTCCTCACAAATGACATAATTTTCTTCTTCTTTTACCACTAAATACTATTCCATTGCGTATATGTAGCACATTTTCTTTCTTCATTCATCCATTGATGGAGACTCAGGTTGATTCTGTATCTTGGCTACTGTGCATAGTGCTGCAATGAATATGGAAGTGCAGATCTCTTTTACATGCTGATTTCATTTCCTTTGGGTGTATACCCCAGAAAGTGGGATTGCTGGATCATATGGTAGTTATATTTTTAAGTTTTTGAGGAAAATATATACTGTTTTCTATAATAGCTATACTAATTTATATTTTCACCAACAACAAATAAGAGTTCCCTTTTCTCCCTGTTCTCACCAACAGGTGTCTTTGGCTTTTCTGATAATAGGCATTCTAACAGGTTGATGTGATATCTCATTGTTGTTTTAATTTGCATTTCACTGATAATTGGTGATGCTGAGCATTTTTATAAACCTGTTGGCCATTTGTATACCTTCTTTTGAGAAATGCCTATTCAGGTCCTTTGCCTGTTTTTGTTTGTTTGTTTTTGTTTTTTTGTTTTGTTTTATTTTGTTTTTTAATTGTGTTGTTTTCTTGCTACTGAATTGATTTTCTTAAAGATTTTGGAATTAGCCCCTTATCAGATGAGTAGCTTGCAAATATTTTTTCTCATTCCATATGCTATCTCTTTTGATCATATTTCTGATATGACTTTATAAGGTAATTTGAATTTTGCTATCTTCCAGCCCCTAGGGGACAGTTTTCTTGATTGTCTTTTATGATAGCAATAGATAGATGGATAAATAGGTAGATTGTTAAATAGACAGAGATAAATAGATTATAAAAAATATTTCTATTGCAACCACAGGATTTAAGAGAGTTTGAGATTAAGAAAAATAAGATAGAATTGTAAAACGTTCAAGATGGTGTATGTTTTGGCTTACTAATTATACCATGAATTGCACACTAAGTAATTATTTATAAAAATCTTATACATCTGATAGTAGCAATATTAATATATGCTGTACTATTACATAGTAAGCATTTTACCCTTATGGCTTTTTTAGCCTATCCATTCTCTGAAATTTCAATGGGATGACAATGAAATCATTTTGCTTTGTTAAAATTAACTCATAAAATTAGAGATTTTATTTATTTTTACCAGGCTATGGATTTTTATTTTGTTCTGCAGAATTGTATGTTTGTCCTTCCTACAATATGCTCCTTGTATTACCTGTGACCTTCTATCCTCATGCCTACTTCCCCACATCCTGCCCGAGGAAGTTGCCTGCATTGCTATACCTTCAGATATATCATTTTCTGTTTCGCATAGAAACCAGAATTCAGAACTCATATTTTTTTTATTAAGGCTCGAATATATATAGAAGAGATGATGGATAGGCATGTAGGTAGATAGATATATACATAGATATACTTAAAATATCAAAGCTTTTCTGTATTCTTTCAGAGTCTTACCTCCTATTTCTTTTTTCTGATTAACGGAACCAAAAATGACTCAACGTGTATGTATAATGGAATTGAAGTGGCATGTTTAAGAAGAAGTTATTCATATGGAAACATAATCTGTGTATCCATGGACCATCCAAGGAAAATCGGGGGACAGAAAGGTGGCTCCATTGATGTACCAGACCTCACCTTTCATTAGTTTGTGGTTCAGGCAATACTAGATTAAATAAAACATAACCATGAAACCAATAGCAAGAAATGCATGTTTTCATAAATGGTAAATAGAATTGCTAAGGCATTTATAGTCCAGCCACCAAAGTGATCACAGACAATGAATCTATTTTGCTAAAGTAGAAATCATCTGAATTATTAAGAAGATTTTATAATCCATCAAATTGAGAAAGGATTTTTAAGGATTCATCTCTTACTTTACTTTTGTTAATTTTATTTCATTTTCACTCTTCACTAATAGAACTTCTCAAGGAAATAGAAGGACTTTTGGATGCAGGTTGTGACTGTGAGAATCTCCTGTCTTAACTTAATCAAATTCAACTTACTCTGTACTGCTAAAGCTGATGCCCTGATTGCTGCAGTGCAGTTACAAGAGTGAGGTGCTGTCCCCAGTCCTTCGATCCTCTTACCTTGCACGCAAGGCAGCTCTCAGTCGCACATGAAAGCCAGTGTTCAAGGTAATTGGTAAAGTCACCCTTCCCTACCATCTGCCCAGCCTTTCTCACCAGGATATCCCATCACTGACTCATGATCCCAATGTAAGCCCTTCTCCTCCCCAGGACAATATTTTGTTTTTTGCCATGACCTCCCAGTATTTAGTTTTGCATTTTCCATCCATGTTTTGAACGGGCTTGCCCATTTAATCTCAGCAATGCACAGAACCCTGCAGAGGGGTTGCTCTCTGTAAAGTCAACCATGTGTGACCTAATTTCAATTCCCTGTCACTGGAAAAGCACCCAATCATTATGACTAGTCCCACTCTGCAAAATGGTAGAGGCCAAGGGGGTTAGGTGGGGAAAGATGGGCTGAATTAACACATCTGGTAGAACATTTATCTCCTTAGAGCATTATTTGAGGAGCTGCCATGGACATGCATTTCCATAACTTCTTCATGTTATTTCATGTTTCATCCTAATTGCCAAAAATATTGACAATTTAGTAAGTGCATTATCAAGTGGTTTGAACTTGATGGTATACAAAAAGAAATATCTTTACTTACTGTTAGCCACTGCTTTCAAACATGGTCTATTGCACCACCTTTCTCTGCCGCTCAACGAAATCTTGAGCATAACAATCTCATGTCAGCAAACTAGTCCATATTACATATAAACAAGTCATGTCAAGACTAAATGACACTTTGTTGCATATCTAATTCAAAGATTCAAAGTCTCTGTCCTTTACACACACTTCCAGTCACACCTGCACCCTGCAGGGCTGGTCACCGGCTCACAGGTCTGCCATGAGGAGGACGCAGGTGATCTGCTTTTTTCTTCTTCTTCTACCACCTTCCACTGTTCACAGCTGTTACCTCTAGACTTGAAGATACTTTACAACTGCAATTTTAGTTTGGGAACTTAGAAAACATTCTGAGCCAATATTCCAAACTGTTACTTGTTGTAAAACATTTATAGAGCTTGATTAGCAATTACATGATCCTTTTACAGACATAGAACGTGAGCTCTAAAGAACATGAAAGACTTGATTAACTTAGACACACATCTAAGATTATGAACACTTTTTATGATTTTAAAAAACATTTAAACCGTGTATTTTTTAGTCAAGAAAAGAACTCCGTGCAACTTCAATTTACTTGTCTCTACTTGCAAATACATACATGGTAAGTTCAGAGTAGAAAAGAACCCAGATGGCAGGTGCTTTGCAGAACACATAATTAGATACAGCTCACATGTACAAGGTTTTGTAATCCAAAAGATAAATCACAATTGAGAACCATTAATGAATTTTTGTATTTTCAGGTTTACAGAGAGTTCTTCTTTATAAAATTTGAAAAACTTCATGTATATGGTAATAAATAATATTCCTAAAAATAAAACTGAAAGAATCAAAAATTAGACTTTGAAAGCTGCTGTCGGTTCATTGAGATCATAGTGTGATAACTTTAATCAACAGTTCAAAAAGTAAGCAAAACATTATATCATAATCCCTTAATACTAACACCTGAAGCTCTGGTCATATTTGCTTCCCACCACCTGTGTGGGAACAACTTACCTGAGCTCTGCAGAATCAGGCCAAGGGCAGAAACAGTGTGTTTACGGTCACTGCAGATGGAGATGGAGGGACAGTAGCAAAATTGTGTTCCAAAAAAGGTCATAAGATAAACCAAGCAAGAGTGTCTGAAATAAATTTTCAGAGAAAAGAGAGCCAAGGATTAGTGTTGCTGTGCCATGGTGGAGAGCCAGGCATGCAAATAGAATAGGGGAGGGAAAAGCGAGGAGCCGCTCCCTAGAGCAAATGAGAGTGGGGCAGGCTGACATTGGGTTGGAGGCGCCAGTGCTTGAATCTGGAATTTACACACCTCTAATTAATATTTGCACGAGAAGGCATCTATCTCTAAGGACGTACAGTGTCAACGCCACTTCAGCTTGATTTGTTATAGTTGTTTTCTGGCCTCTTCAGCGTCCATTGCTATGTTGAGGGAGGGGCAGAGGTCTTCCCTTATCTGAAAGCAAGGTGGGAAGGAACACTCAGCTTTTGGGGTTAATAAGGCTTACATCTCTGAATTTGGGAAATGTTACGCTAAAAACATAAAATGTCTTCCTACATTTCCAGTAGAGGCCTGTACCAAGAAGCAAAGCCAGCTGGCATTCGGGGTGGAGCGTCAGGAAGTGTAGACAGAGGAGAGGGCTTCTCAGTACACACCCACTTGTCTTTAATTAATGTTAATTCGTATCTAATTCTTTCAACAGAGCTTTAGAATTTGTATTATTTTCATATTTTCTGTTTGAAAAAACTGTTGCTTTTTTCTATAATATTCTAGTAAGAAGATGGATGCAGACACATTGAAGCTGCCAGTGAAATATCATATTGACCCAATGCCCAAAGGTGGAGATATTAGAAACCTTATCTTTATTATTAACACAAATTAACAGCTTGAGTTGCTATTTTATAAAGTTAGAAAATGTACCGCACTTCCATAAAATATATTACAAATACTGACGCACAATGCAAGATCTATTCTTTAGAAAATGTCGTGACACCTCTAGGGTACTAGTAAAATCTTCTGCATACCTGTTGGGCCCTTGATCTCTTAATCAATACTACTTTGGGGCTAATGTGATGAATTCGGGACTAATTGAAAGGATGCATGTCACTAACTCCAGACGTTCGACCTAACTTCAGTGCTCATTTTTGAGATGAGCAAATTAAAGATTCATTCCTATGGTAGCAGAAAATCCAGGGAGAGAGCATAAACTATTTACATGTGTGCTACCCCTTCAGTCCAAATGGCATGTACGCTGGTGCTAATGCGTTCAAGCTTAGGTCAAAAGGACAGGTGTCTAACTGCAGCTTTTTCAATAACGCTGTGGTATTCTGCTATTTCTCTTGGGTTTGATTTCTTTAACAGTAAAACACAGACTTGGTTGTTCCTTCCCTTGTTGCCAGAGACTCTGCAGACATTAGAGATTTTTGGAATTCCATGTAAATGAGTTGAAAGAATTGTGCTATTTTCCTTAATCCTGCCCTTGTGGTGGGTGGGGTGAGCGGAGTTACTACGTGTGGTCTAGTACAGTATTGATCATGCACTCACATGGTCTTTAAGATCATTTTTAACACAGTTGAGATGAACTAAATTTGTTCTAATGAGACAGAATGGATAAATAGGAATTCTTTTTCTAGTAAATATAATACTAAAAATGATGCTCAAAATAATTTTGAGAGATTTGAGGTGGGAAAAGAGGAAAAACTATCCATCTCACCTAAACCTCGCTACTTTGGGCTTTTGAGTAAAGGAAGAAATATTCCTGATGGAGACGATAGTATATCAGTAATAAAAGCAAAATGAACACCTATCAAAAAAAGAAATGTTAATCATTTTATTTTCTCTCCTAAATCGTTTATTCATTCATTCAGCTAGTATTGAGTATCTACTAAGTATTGGGGATAAACAATTATAAAATATATTCTTTATCCTTAATTATTAGTTTTCTTCTATGATTGTTTCCCTAACTAACAATGCAATACCATCTTTGTAAAGAAATACAGCCAGCTATTTAGGATGGATTGAAGATGTAAGAGTATTTAATTTAGAACACGATTTTTGTAATTTGGTATTTTGGTTACCTGATCTATTTGTACATTGCCCTATGTATGCTTCATACCACAGAAGCATGGTATGAAAACCATAGACAGTCAAGTGAGTTTCTGTTTGTGAAATATTTCCCATGAGTTACTTAGAATTGTCCAGCCATTTCATTGATTCAATGTCTTAGAAACATTGCCCATTTCAGGAGGGAAATATAAGTATCCCTCCACTCTGGCAAAATGTGTTCCACGTCCTTGACTCCAGGCAGGCTGTGGGTGCTGGTGGTGTAGATTGTCCTCAGAGCAGGAGTGTGGAGGCAGCCTTCTGGGTTTGGATGTGGGTTCCTCTCCTTTGGTGATGTGACTTTGCACAAGTTATTGTAATACACAGTCTTCGTGGGCCTCAGTTTCACCCATTATGAAATGGTGATAGTGACAGCACTGTCCACACAGGTCTGCTGTGAGAATTAGATGGGCTGATCGTGTTGAGTGTTTAGACCGTGACTGGGATATAGAGAGAGATAGTAATGAGTTACCTACACTGGTAGTGCTAGGAGCCATACGACCACAACTAACCAAAGTCTGAATGGAAACGAGAAAGGCTAGTGGAAAACAAATAAGTGAGTAGGAAGCATTTGCTGTGGGAACAAGTGCTGAGTGGCAAAGCAAGGACAGTAGAGACAGGAAGGAGACAGGAATCTAACTGCGTGCTCCCCACGGCCATGCCGCTGCGGTATTTCCAGCCTCCTTTTGACCCAGAATCTTCCTCATTGTCTACACTGCACCCCCACTGATCTTCTTTCAGTCCCTGGCAGACTGCAATGATCTCTTGCAAAATATGGCCTTAGCACGTTTTGTTTGTTCTGCCTGGATTACCCTCTCTCTCCCTCCCTTGCCTGGTTAACCATCACTTGTCCTGGCCACCCGTTCCTGACCTCACACGTTACAGTAGAGTCCTCTGACGATCTTCTCATATCACCTTGTACTTCTCTTTACTGCACTGATCCAGTTTTTAATCTGATTTTAACACTGATTCATGAAATTGCATTAATTCTGTCCTGCAAGTGCTATTATTAATACATTTGGCAGAGATTCTCTGACATTTCCCACGGTGGACACTCATGAAATATTTATCGAAGAGTAACTAGTATTAGCTTCAAAGTCCAGATCAAAACTCATCTCCTTCAGAAATATCTTCCTGGTCCTCCAGCGAGGTTTTATTCCTTCTGACACTGAAACCCAGGAGTGTTGCCAATGATTCCTGTTATAATTATTTGGGGAAAGGATTTTTCTGCCATGTAAGACCATAAGCAATCCAAAAATAAGATCAACATTTTTGTTTGTTCTGCTTTTCTCAGCCAACCCGAGTAACAAGTTATGCATACCTTGATACTATGGGAATATATGTGAAAATCCTTGATTATCTTACAATTCAAAAAAAATAATTTGCAGTAACATTGCAGTGATATTATAAAGATGTTTAGGAAGTTTGTAATACAGAAACTCTCATGAATGCCATGGAAGCTCTTTCTTCAAAAAAGACTTGTATTTACTATACTTTCATAATGTATTTTGTGTTGCATTAAACACAGATTCAAAACTTTTCAAGTCTATCACTCTAGGACCACCAACCCAATGAGTGATGTGGGAATGCCCATCTCAGCATCTTCCTCCGCAGAATGCCTTTTTCTGCCCTAAGTCCACACACGTTTGAGGTTGCGCTTTTTAAGTGTCCCTCTCTCTGTGGTGAGAATTAGCTGATGCTCACGTGCATGGCAGAAAGCATGCTCCTCCACTCCCTCTGGTCACCTTCACCTGCACTGGAGACCTCTGTGACATGCAGCGAGCAACCTGGTGGATAGTTGCTCAGAGAAACGGCAACACAACATTTGGTTTGGGCTAGTTCTAGCCTTCTCTATAGGAGGACATTATAAGCACCATTTAACACATCTGAGTGTAGAAATCAAAACATCCAAAATATATAAACAAGATAAAAGTCTTCTCATAAGAGGGTAGGGTGATGCTGGTGTGTTCATGTTCTGAGTTCAGGGATCATCTCTTTCTTTGTCATTTCTGGAACCCAGAATTTGGTAGAACAGCACCTTGCACATGATAGGCACATGATAGATAGCTCTTGAAACAATAATGTAGTAGTGAGCAACCGCCTAACGCAAACGTGTATGCGTGTGTATGTGTAGCTATGTGGGCAGAGATGCAGCCAGTCCTCACTTAGTATTAGTTGAATGGATATTCGAGTAGCTGAACAATGAGATCTTCAAATGTACATAGCTAGTTAGGAGAAATGCTAAGGTTATAATCCAGTTCTTCTAACTCCCTCCTGGTTAATTTGTTTTGGCCAATTGTTCCTAGTGGTGGAAGCTGGCATCTATACATAGCTTTATTACAGAGAGAAAATATATTTTGTCTGTCTTCAATAGCATTTCCTGTCAGATACTCTGCCTTAAAGTGAATGTTAGCACGCCATCCACAGGAGATGTCCTCTGTGCCATCAATAGCTCCTTGCATATATGAAATTTAATAATTAATCCTCCCCCAAATACTGTCAGATATGCACAATCATTATTCTCTAAGAGCCTGTGAGTAGATCTGGGATTTGAGTTCAAACAACTTGTCCCTAGCATATGTGCTACTAAAAACTAAACCCTACAAAATAATTACTAAATTACACAAACAAACACACAAGCAACTGAACAGAGCCAGTGCAGCTCCTGGGGCCAGTTCACTTTCACAACAACAGTAACAACACAAGGCAAACTCTAATCCCAAGAAATGACTAGGATTCTGCAGAGGAGCTCACGGAAGAGAGGGCTGTGGTGTGGCCTCGGGCAAAGGCAGAGTGAGAGACAAACCTCACAAACTGCCACCTGGATGCCCCAATCACCTGAGTCTCCCCTGCCATTTCCTTCCGATGCCTCCATCGGACACCTTCCTCCTTTATGCAGGTCTGATCTCACTATTCACTCATCCTTCCTCACCCTGCGGGGTGCACACAACGCCAGACATGAGTGCATAGCACACCAAGCATAAAGAGTGGGGCGTTTCCTGAGACACATAGTCTGGCCAGTTCTGAGATATTAATTTTTTTCTATTTTTTGGCTTTTTATTTGTTTAACTCCATACTATATTTGAAGGTCGCTTCATGTTGTCAAGAAAACATGCAATCCATTCCTTAGTACTCACACTGTTCCTTGTTGTATGTGCATGCATTTTACCTACCCATTTTCTTGAGATGGATACCCAGGGTCCCTTCCATCTCCTGAGACTACATAGAATGTTGAGTAAACACCTTCAACATGTTCCTCTACAAACATGCATGAATATTTCCAGGTCACGACTAGCATGCCCCATGTGAACATGGAAAGCCCATAGCTCTCCAGAACACTCACCCCAGCCTGTGGTCCAGGCAGCAATGCCTGGTGGATCCTGCACTCCATGTCCCAGCCCATATTGGCCATTAGGAGATTATCTGAGTTTTGCCAAACATGTTTCCAGTTTTATGTAGGGGAGTGTGTATGTGTGTGTGCATGTGTGTGTGTGAGAGAGATATTTGTTGTTCTATTTGGTCTTTTTCTGACTCCATTCTTTTATACATCTCTTTATACGCTTACTAACCTTGTAAGCCTTTTTCTTTTGGAAATTTTCTATACCTAATATTTGTTGATTTTTCTACTGGGGTCCTACATTTTCTTCCTGATTTTCAGGAAATTGTTAATAGTATAAATATTTATACCATGTCAGTTGTAGATGTGTTAATTTGTTCCTTCCCTTTGGTGATCTGTTAATTTTGTTCATTGTGTTATTTTCTAAAAATAAGTGCTTAATTTTTATATAATCTCATACATATTTTTTATTTACAGTTTATGCTTCTGAGATTTTGTTTAAGAACTAACATCCCATATCTAAAACAGATTTCTTTCAACTAACTTTAAATCAATTAACAATGAATATTCTTTAATTAACATTTAGTTTATCTTTCACATTCAATATGTAATTTTTCCAGAATTCATCTATTAATATATATATGGAGTCACATAATGATCAAGTATTGTTTTCTTTTGATAACAATCCATTTTTTCATTCCATCTACTAAACAGTCTGTAGTTGATCAACAATTTTTTACATCAATTTTTCTTATGAACAAAAGCACAACATAAAAATTCCTTAAAAGGAGTATTCAAAAAGCAATTTGGGGATATCTGATAAAAGATTCAAGGATAGATAGTTCCATACTTCAAAATGCAAAAGAGGTGAACAGAAGAAAACGATGGTGTTCACAGAACATCAACAGATCAGAGATTGAATCAAATCTGTGGGTGACGGGCAGGAGACAGGACAACGCTTACTGACAATGTGTTATAGGATGTCGTGACTAAAAACCAAAATGAGCTAGGAGTCAATTCTCTAGATGGAAACTATGAGAGAGTCAGGAGATGTATTTGCAAATATGAATGTTAAGAAAAAGTTATATTATGCTGCAAAATTATGGAGAATCTATAGTAAAACTAAACAAACTTCAAATCAATGTCCTTCTCAAACAGATCAAATTAACAATCTGAAAAACAAAGGCATAAACAACAACAACAAAAATAGAGACCTCTATTCTAAAACATTCTAATATACTATCAGGAACAATAGAGTTGTCAGAAGTACCAGTACGCAAAGCAAAGATTTACATCCTAACTCTGGACATAAGGAGCCCTTAGGCTCAAGGCTCCTCTTGTACCCAAAGGTAGCCTAACAATGGAAAATCCAGCTCCTGTACCTATCACACCTTGTACCATTCACCCTTCCCATGTAGGGAAAGAAGAGGAATTTTTCACTTTATCCAACAAACAACAACAAGGAAATGCTCACAAGAAACCAAGAATGAAAATCAACTCTCATGCAGGTGTCTTTTTGATGAAAAGTCTTTTTTTTTTCCTTTGGGTAAATATCCAATAGTGGGATTGCTGGATCAAATGGTAGGTTGACTCTAAGTTTTTTGAGGAATCTCATACTGTTTTCCACAGAGGTTGTACTAATTTACAGTCCCACCAACAGTGTATAAGCATTCCTTTCTCTCTGCATCCACGTCAACATTTATTGTTTTGGGACTTTTTAATAAAAGATATTATAACTGATGTAAGGTGATACCTCATTGTGGTTTAATTTGCATTTCCCTGATGATTAGTGATGTTGAGCATTTTTTCATATATTTATTGGCCATTTGTCTTTCTTCTTTTGAAAAGCTTATGTGCATGTCTTTTGCCCACTTTTTAATAAGGTTGTTTGTTTTTTTCTTTCTGATTTGCTTGAGTTCTTTGTAAATTATGGTTATTAATCCTTTGTCAGATGTGTAGCTTGTGAATATTTTCTCCCATTCTATAGGTTGTGTATCTGCTCTGTTGAATGTTTCCTTAGCTGTGCAGAAGTTTTCTAGTTTAAGCAAATCCCATTTATTAATTTTTGTTGTTGCTTCGATTGCCTTTGAAGTCTTTTTCATAAATTCTTTGTCTAGACCGATATCTAGAAGAGTTTTACCTACATTTTCCTCTAGAATTCTCATGATTTCATTCCTTAATTTGTTGTGGCACAATCCACAATTGCAAAGATGTGGAATCAACCCAAGGGCCCACAAATTTATGTGCATAAAGAAAACGTGGTATATGTATACCATGGAGTACTACTCAGCTATAAAAAGATGAATTAATATCTTTTGCAACAATGTATATGGAACTGGAGACCATTCTCCTAAGTGAAGTATCTCAAGATGGAAAAAACAAGCACCACATGTATTCACTATTAAGTTGGAACTAACTGGTGAACACAGATGTGCACAGAGGGAAGTAAAACTCAGGAGAAATCAACCAGGGAAGAGGTGGGAAGAGGGGAAGGACAAAAATCTACCAAATGGGTACTATGACACTATTTGGGTGATGGGCACACCTTTAGTTGATACTCAAGCATTCCAAAAGTGACCCATGTAACCTAAAACATTTTTATCCCCTTAATATTTTGAAATTTAAAAAAATCAATTCTCTAAAAGATAAATATGCAACCAACATTTACCACTACCTGCAGAATGAAAGTGAAAACCCAATATAGACAAAGGGAAAAACCGGTCTCAATGAATATGAAGAATGAAATAAAAATTTTAAATGTTATTATTACTTTTCATATAGAATTCAAATGCAGTTTGAATAAGAAGTAAAAAAATGTTGTCATTAAAAGAAACAAGCAGAAAATATGAAAGAGTCATTGGACAATTGAATGTATAATTGGAAAAATAAAAACAAATTGAATATGCAGCCTGGACTACAGAGTCAAAACAACTCTTGACAAATATAGAGCAAATAGACAAATGAATGAAAATACAATGGAACAAAGCCAAGAGAAGCAGAGAAGCAGACGAGGGTATTAAACATTTACACCAGGGATTTCCTAGAAAAGAGTGTGGAAGATAAATGAAAGGAAATGTTTGAATAAATAACAGAGAAAATTCCTAGAACTTGATAAAATTACACATTGTTTTTTATTTTTTTTCTGATAGAAAATGTTGTAATTGGTGGAGCTAGGATTATAGGAGGAAAAAAAGACCCATCATGAGATGCATTCTTGTTAAATGTCAGAATACCAAGGATAAAGAGTATTTTAAATCCCTCAAAGACAAAGAAAATCTATTATACCAACCATATCCCCTGTGAAAAAATGACAACCCAACTGTCCTTGATGGGGCTGGATACAGGAAGGCCATTCAGCGAAGCCTCAGGTTCTGAGGGAATATTATTTTGAATCTAGACTTCCAAACCCAGCTAAGCCATTTATCAAGGGATTGTGTGTACACACACACACACACACGTGCGCACGCACACACACACACACACACACACACACATTTTTGGTATATTTCCAATGTGAAAGGACCACTAGAGTTCTTTCGTAAAAACTGTCCAGGTCCACATGATACTTTTCCAGTCTTTGGGATAAAAAGAGTGCAAGTGATAGTTACTATGATTGAGAATTATAATAGATGTAGTGATTTAAGGAAAGCTCCATTATTTATTTTTTTTTTTTTTAGTCTACAAGCAAAAAGAAGGGCAAATGACAATTAAAGAGAAAACTCTACGAGTAATTCAAGGCCCAAATGTAAAGCTTGGAAGTACTTGAAGTATGGAGGTAACTATACCTGCACCTTTAACCAGGTATCCTGAATCAAATAGTGAACACTCCTTTTCAGGCATTTTCATATTGTACTTTTGTTCACAAGAAAAAAATGATATATGGCATTATATTTAGGATTTGATAAAGTACAAGAAAAAATAATTTATTTGTTCAAGACATCATGATACCGTAACACCAAAAGTATTTTTCTTCTAATGGCACATATTGACATTAACATTAAAAATAAAAAAAGAATGTGATCCTATACCACTTGAATATATAGAAAATAATTATCATTCTGGTTAAAATAATGTAAATACTATTTATGAAATTTTTAGATTTAGTGTTAACCTGTAGACAGATCAGAAGGTTTAATTATGGTATAAAAATGGAAATGTGATGGAGTAGGTGCAAAAAGATATTTTTTAAATTAATGTATGACTGGCACAATTTGGGAAATGGAATAGAGAAGTGGTACCAAAAAAGGGAGACTTTATAAATCTTAATTTACTTGAGGAGTAACATAGTCTAAATTGATACAACAAGAGATCAATGCTTATGTAGACTATTTTTGAATATCATTTGAATTTATAAAGATAACTAACTGAAGACTTAAAACTAATAATTAATCACCATCAAAAAAGAACAAAAAAGGAGAGTAAAAAGAAGATGTAAGGAAAAGGTATTTATATATTTTATGCATTTGACTTTGATAGCAGTGTGTCGATATAATCTGAATACAATGAAAACATAATGCATCAAAACTCATTTTAACTATGGTTTAAACATTGAGAGAGTAGAAAGATATTAAGAAAGAGAGAGAGGGAGGGAGGAGGCAGAGACAGAGAGAGAGAAACAGAGAGAGATAGAGGTAAGATATTAAAAGATCATTCCATTTAAAGAGTATCCTTCCAGTTTGAGTATGGGTATTTTACAACAGTTATTGACTTACAGGAGGGAAAGAAGAAGAGTAACTAAGGAAATCATTATATTAGCTTGGTTACTACTTCATAATGTATATATTTTGTAATTAATAAATAGCTAGACCTCATCCTACTCCTCAAAAGACAGTCACTCATTTGAGCTCTGCATTTTTCCCATGAAGATATTTGCTATCACACAGTGCAGTAGAACATATGGCTGTTAAAATGACTTTTTTTGTTTAGCCTTCTCTCTGTGCATAAAAATTGCATAATGTTGCTGACCTATAGGAAGTTAATCCTAATAGTAAACTTCAGTGTATTCAGCCTAGCCATGGAGTAGTAATTATTTATGGCACAAAAGTTAGCTTATGACACAGAAGATCAACTAGGAAAATGAAAGTATTAAAAATTTCCAGCATATTTCACCATTGAACAAGAAAATAATCTTTTTTTTCTTTTTTACTTGATAGCTGGGGATTACTATGTTTTGTATACATATCATTTCTTTCAAAAACTTCAAAAGAACACTGCCTTGAAGACAGAACATTGCAGAGAGATAGCTAAAGTAATTTTTTGGCACCCAGGTATATTTCAAAAGGATTAAGTAAATCTATTCACAGATTTTAAAGCAATCAAATCACAAAGCCAATTCCTGCACTAATTTTCCAGCAAACCTAATTATATATCCTCAAGTTCTGACTTCTCATCAATTAAAAGAGCTTTAAAAATCTGAGGACTAGTTCTGCAATGTATCAACCAACACATTTGATGTAGGGAAACAGACTTTATTGTGATATATGGGCTGAAAATCAAATCAATAACCACTGTTGATTTAACCATATTCAACTTAAAGACACATTAATACTTTAACTAATTAATTCTTTAAAATTTGCACTGAATGACCAGATGAGACAGCAAAGTAGATATTTAAGAAACAAATAAAATATAGTAATAACCAAAACAGCATGGTAATAGCATAAAAATGGACACATAGACCAGTAGAACAGAAGAGAGAACCCAGAAATAAATAAACATATCTATAACGAACTCATTTTCAACAAAGCTGTTGTGAACGATATATCAGAGAAAGGACAGGCTCGTCAATAAATGGTGCTTGGAAAACTGGATATGCAGAAGAATGAAAATGGACCCCTATCTCCCCCCGCGAAAAAAAAAAAAATCAAATACAAATGAATTAAAGACTTAAATCTAAGACCTGAAACCTGAAATTGCTAAAAAGGAAACATTGGAGAAACACTCCAGGACATTGATCTGGGCAAAGATTTCCCAAGTAAAATCCCAGAAGCACAGCCAACCAAAGCAAAGATGGACACTTGGGATCACATCAAACTTAAAAGCTTCTGCACAGAAAAGGTAACAGTCAAAAAAGGGAAAAGACAACCCACAGAATAGGAGATGATATTTGCAAACTACCCATCTGACAGGGGATAAATAACTAGAATCTATAAAAAGCACCAACAACTCAATAAGAAAAAATCAAATAATCTGACTTAAAAGACAGGCAAAAGATCAGACAAAACATACAAATGCCAGCAGGTACAGGAAAAAATGCTCAGCATCACCAGTCATCAGAGAAACACAAACCAAAACTACACTGAGATATCACCTGAACCCAGTTAAAATGACTTTTTTTTTTTTTTTTTTTTTTTTTTGAGACAGAGTCTTGCTCTTTTGCCCGGGCTAGAGTGCCGTGGCGTCAGCCTAACTCACAGCAACCTCAAACTCCTGGGCTCAAGTGATCCTCCTACCTCAGCCTACTGAGTAGCTGGGACTACAGGCATGCGCCACCATGCCCGGCTAGTTTTTTCTATATATTTTTAGTTGTCCGATTAATTTCTTTCTATTTTTTAGTAGAGACGGGGTCCTGCTCTTGCTCAGGCTGGTTTCGAACTCCTGAGCTCAAACAATTGGCCCACCTTGGCTTCTCAGAGTGCTAGGATTACAGGCGTGAGCCACCACACCCGGCCTAAAATGACTTTTATCCAAAAGATGGGAAATAACAAATGCTGGAAAGGATTTGGAGAACAGGGAAGTGTTATACACTTTTTGTGGGTACATAAATTAGTACAGCCACTACGAAAGACAGTATGGAGGTTTCTCAAAAAACTAAAAATAGAACTACTATATGAACCAGAAATCCTACTCCTAGGTATATATCCAAAAGAAAAGAAACCAGTATATCTAAAAGATATCTACTTTCCCATGTTTATCAAAGCAATATTCACAACAGCCAAGATTTGGAATCAACCTAAGTGTCTATCAATGGATGAATGGACAAAGAAATTGTGGTACAAATACACAATGGAATACTTTTCAGACATAAAAAAATGAAATACTGTCACTTGCAACAACATGGTTAGAAATGAAGGACGTTGCATTAAGTGAAATAAGCCAAGTACAGAAGACAAATTTCACATCTTCTCAGTCATGTGGGAGCTGAAAATTAAAACAGTTGATTTCATGGAGCTATGGAAGTAGAATGATGGCTGCCAGAGGCCGAGAAGTAGTGGGTACAAAAATGTAGTTGGAATGAACAACATCAAATATTTTATAGCACAGCAGAGTGACTATAGTCAACAATAAGTTGCAGTATACTTTAAAATAACTGAAAGAGTGGAATTGAATTAGAATGTTCCTGACACAAGGAAATGATCAGTGCTTGAGGTAATGGATAGACTAATGGTACACTTGTACCCCATAAATATATACAATTATATACCCATAATAATTAAAAATGTTAAAAAATTAAAATAGATCATCATAGTCACTGAGCACTAAGTAAAATAATTTTTAAAAGTTAAGGGAAAGAGCAACATGGAGAGGCTTGATGCAGAATTAGAGCTACTTACATGTAGTCAAGAAGACGCCAAGACCCAGGGGGCAGTCAGGAGCCCCCTAGAGAGGACTGCCCGGGACGGCCTCCCCGGGGATCTCAGTGCATTTGCTGATGAAGTCCAGCCAGGCTGGACCATGTCATGAGCTGCTAGAGCCAAGTTCCTGCGGTGTATTGCTAGAGCCTTTCCCCCGAAGATGACGGAAAGTCGATGTACTAGGTTTGGATGGCAACTCCTTTTCAGGCAAGGTAAAACGATGAAAAATAGAGTTCGTAAAATCTCATCATTCCTTTCACTACAGAAAGACAATGGTGCCTGACTCGGTAGATGAGACATCTTTATGTACAAAGTTGTCAGACATCTGAAACTTCTGGTCTGTAGTTTTGAAGAATAGAAGAAAAACAATTTTGGAAATGAGTATGAGCTAATTACAGTAAAGAAAAACCAATTTAAACATTTGTACTTGTGGATATTTGCCAGCTCATATGGCATGCAGGTCAATCTTACATTATTAACACAAATCAAATGAGATATACAGAGTTAAAATTCACATATTACCTAGAGGCCAAGTTTTAAAAACTTTCAAGATGGTATAGCATTTCAGCCTTACATCCTCTGTGTACAACAGATAGAGAAGCTTTTAAATGGATGAAATAAGTTTGTTTTTCAAGGCTTTCTCTTCTTTCCTGTTCTCTCCTTGCTTGTGCTAAAAGTCTAGTGACCGTAGAATTAGAAACCACTTAGATAACATGTTTCATGCTTATTTTGCAAGTATTAATAGAAAAGTAGATAAACAGCCAGGCACGAGAGCCTGGAGTCCCAGCTTCTCAGGAAGATGAGGCAGGACAATCACTTGAGCCCAGGAGTTCGAGGCCAGCCTGGGCAACATAGTAAGATCCTGTCTCTAAAAAAAGTATTTATTAATTAATTTTAAATAAAGTAAAGTAGATAAACTCAAAGAGTGATTTCACCACTACTTTATCCTCTAGAAAATTTCAAACCATTCCTTGCCCAACTCCCTCAATGACCTTGATCATTTATCTTTGGAAAATATTTTTCCTTCCCCCACCCAATATAGCCATCACCCCCATCTCAAGTGACCTCCAGGGTGGAGAGATATGAAAATCATTCTTTCACGCAACAGAATGTCTGTAATCTAAACAGACATTTCCACAAAGATCCCGTTAATTTCAGTGATCTGGATGCCAGCACCATAGGTTAGTCAGATGCTATTAAACTGGCTTCTTAAGTTCCCTGGCAATTACCTAGTTATTACATAGTTTCACAACCCCAAAAAATTTATGATTTTTCATTTATTTCTTTTTTATTTCCTTTTCCTCCTCCAATAGAGTCTGCCTGCACTAGTCATGGTAAAAATCTGTTTTGTTTGATAAGAGTAAGATTATTTGATGTACCATATTTTTATATAAATTTTACATCCATGTTACCATCCCATGAGCATAAGGAAGAGACTGAGCTATTCGCATACGTAAAAACCAGCAACTACACTAGGCACTCACGTTAAGTCTCACAGTGATTCTGAAGACTGAGGTATTTTAACCCTCATTCTAGACTGAAGGAAATAAGCTTCAAGATGATATATTAACACATGGCCCAGCTGAGGTTAGATTGCAGGGTGTTTGTTGCTAGGCACTAACATGACACAGGTGTTTTGCATTTCTTGATTTTTTTTTAACTCATATCCTATAAACCTCCCCGTGATATGCAGCTGGACCATTTCCTTCCATTATCATATGATACATGATTTAGAGAAGGCATAATTGGTTAGTAACAAAAAATTTTAAAATGTTAGCATTTACACAAAACTATGAATTATTTTGAGGCTTCAAATGATACATTATTAAATAGAGATACCTGAAATATAGTTGGATTATGAGAATTTTAGTTGCTTTTACTTTTCTTGTATTTTGTAACTTTGCAATAAAAAGCATAAATGATTTTCCTGTGGACTTAATAAACATTAATTTTTAAAAGATGCCTTCTTTGGAGGGCAAACTTGTTACTTTCTTGGTAGGGTCAAATCAAAGTAAAGTTTTAGCACACTCTTTTAAATTGAAAATGATTAAAGTTAATGTTATATACTAACACATGTATTAAATTCAAAGAGATTTGAGTGAGTTTATTATGTAGAATTTAGTATAGCAAATAATAGAATTGATTATAAGGACCTCCAGATATGATTCTACCACTTCATATCAGTGGTATTTACTCACTTTTAATTCCTTTATCTATAAAACAGACATAAATCATTGCAGAGCTATTGTGATAACCCAACAACCTCTAAGAGAGAAAACATGGGTAAAGTGCTTAGCCAAGTACTCGGCATACCATGAGCACTCAGTATATAAAGCTATTATAGAATATGAAAAAGCCATTTTGAGGGTTCTCTATTTATGAATATTATGGAGTGGCTGTCATGACTAAGTGATCAAATGATCTTTGTGCAGTTTTATAGACGTGAGTCATTTTTGGAGTCATATAATTTCAGGGATGCAAAGGGCGCTGGGGATGAAATCAAGCCATACATAGAAAGCAGAAGGTGGGGTGATCACGCCTCACCCAGCGCCTCGGATGCCTGGAGGACAGGCACTTGCCATTGTTAAGCACCCTCAGTTTGCTTACGGTTTCCGTGACGCAATCTGCTCACGGAGAGTCCTACAGCACGCGCTGCTCTTGTGTAGATGTACAGAGGACAGAATGAAAAACCTCTATGGAAATCAGGACCAGGGACTGTTCAGTAATATATTTCAGGCCACGATACACACGACAGCAGGATAAAAAGTGGACTCCAGGACTGCTGACCTCTGATCCAGTATTTTTCCTTCTGGAACATGCCAGCTCTTTTTTAAAAGGCCGTTGCATGATAGCATTTAGATGCTTCCTTTTACTACACACTTCCACTGAAGTCGTATTCTTCTCGGCCAAGGAATTATAAGTAGCTCTGGAAAAGCTTGTTTCTAACAAAACCTGCCTAAATGAGCCCATGGTACACACGGTACGCCGTGCCTTCATGGGAACACCTTGCTCCACTGTGACGACCACAGGCAGAGGCCCGTTTCAACGCAGGAAAGAAAAGCTATCTTAGAGCTCAGTGGGAAAGGTCCTTTCTGATCACAGGGGAAGTGGTTTCAAACAGCAGGTATTTTTAGCTTTATCTCAAAGTGAGAAGAGGTGTGCGTCTGTGCCTACGGGAAGGAGGAAGGGAGGGAGGCAGAGAGACAGAGACAGACACAGAGCCAGAGAGATATCCATGTGTGTTTATTTATATATAATGTCCTGTGTCTTATCACATAGCAAAGAGTTCACGAAGAAAACAGCAGCAAGAAATAAAATAGGGTTTAGTTAATTAAGATAATTGTTGCAATATATACTTGAAAGTAATAACACCAGACGATGTGAAATGATATTCAGGAAAATATATATTTCACCCTGTGACTCAAGCTATTTGATAATATTGGGAAAAGGCTGCACTTTTAAAATCAGATTAATGGCTGGTAGACACCCTGCACTTTTTACTTAAATAAAGCTTGAGTCATTTTCCCTTTCCTTGTTTCCTACAAAAATAGATTTAAAGAAAGAATTAGGCTCCTTATAAACAAAAGGGAATCACAGGGGCATCAAGCAGGTCAAATCATAGCACCGATGGTTTGAAAAGGGATCTGCGGGTGAGGTGATTTACTGTGGTGTGTGCAACCGCAACAAGGGCCGCCCGCCCTCCCCCGTCACCGCAGCCTGTGTGCCCACAATTCGGCGGAGCTGGCACGCGTGCAGTGGGCTCTGGGTCACAGGTGGAGGAACAGAATCCTGTACTGCACATGTGGCCTCTCGGCATGAACCGACTCTTCGCACTGTGCAGTTGCTATTTTAACTAGGGTTTGAAGAACGTTTACGAATGCCTCTCTGTAAAATTTCGCAATGGTTTTGTTTACTGGAAGAAACTACCACAGCCTTTAAAAGAGACAAAACTAAACCACAACAACAACAGAACACACTTTGCCCACTTGGTAGGAGAGTGGACGCCAAAAGGCAAGAACTCTTTTTCCCTGTGATTTTTAATAATCTTCTGCTGATAAAAATATACATAAACAGAATAGTAATCTCCGCACTGAAGTTATTAAATATAAGCAGTTTAACAATTTCCAAAATCATTTAAATGCTTTGGAATCAAGCAGTCCTTGTTTCTCTCCCCAGCAAAGCTACTTTCCGTATGTGTCCTTGGGCAAGTTACAGGCTGTTTTGAGCTTAGGTTTCTCCACTTGTAAAACGGGGTGAATCACAATATGGGTTTTAGGGCAGTGTTTTGCTAGAGTTGAGTCCCAGTGACTCACTAGAGCCAATTGTGCACATTTCTTCCAAGTTCTGCATTGTGTGACATCACACTCCTGGAGGGAAATCTGCCATTGCTAAGATATTTGCATCATAGAAATTGGCAAACACTAAAAATCTTTTCATTTTTTCCAGACAGCAGTAGTGAAACATTTACCAGCGCATCACTGTTCCTAAGTTTGTGATCCGTTTTAAGTGACAAAGAGGATTTAGTACAGGTAAGTGTTCAGTAATAGAGAGCTACCATTTTTGTTGCCCTGGTGAAGTTTGCATTCGTCCTCCAATATTTTCCAGAACAACCTTTGGATCTTCCTGACATCTACACGGCTTTCACTAAGTAAAAAGAAAAAAGATTTCAGATTCAGGAAAAGGAAGGGACAGAGAGAGAAGATCTTGGCCCCATGCTTACCTGCTATAAGACCACAAAACAACCTGTAGTGCCAAATACGTTTCCTCATCTGAGAAACGAGCAGGTGAATGCCTCCTTGCCCAGTCTGCATGAAGGAGACTGACACAGCAAAATTAAATTTCCAGCTCACTGCTTGGCATTTAAGAGAAACTTAGTTTACACTTCTTGCCTTTTTAAAAAACAATTCTAGAGACTTCGAATAACTAAAATAACACAAAAAACTGTATTTCCTATTTCACTGAAAATGATGCATTCTTTCGACATCCCGAGATGTGTTTTAGGATGTTACAACAGCCAGCAAACGTCGCCCCTCTCAGGTGATGTGTATCAGTATGGACTTTGCTCATTCACCTCAAGATTTGGGGAAAACAAGGAAGTCTTGGTCAGACAGGGCCACTACGCTTCCCTGAGGGAGAAGTAAATGCTTGGATGAAAAACTAACCTCTCCTAATCTGCCTAAACACCACTCTGCACTTCGTAATACAGAGAAATAAAATAATCAAATGTTGACTTTTGTGAGTATGAATTATAATAGAAAGAAACAGGCAAAAAATTTGCTTGTAAACAATTAAGATAATCCTGTTTGTTGCCTTTGGCAAATAAAATTCTGTGTATCAAACAACATGCTCTTGAAGTACAGAAGGGAAACCAAGAGGTGAATCTTAGGATGAATGGTACTTGAGATTAAATACTTTTCACGATGGTAATTTTAGCTTGTGATTTTTTTTTTTGCCCCAACTAGCACAGGAATCCGCTTTACTGTTTGAAAATGAAGTCCTAGACATACGTATAGAAGTAATCTTAGATACAGTCACCTTGGGTGGTTTAAATTTTACTTTAGGTCTCACGTAATCTTACCCAGTTCACTCTCTGCTTATTCATCAAGGACTATTTACAGAAAAATAAAAGGTGATGAATATACATCCTATTGGAATTTTGTAATAAAACAGCCTAATTTACAAAGCCCTTTTCTCTTGTAAAGGCATTTGGGGAGCAACATAATTAAATGACTGTCATAAAATTAAGAGAATCTATTTTCTAATCTCACTTGCAAAGTTAGCTGTGATCTTAACATAATAGCTATCTTGTTTTTATAGTTTTTTATTCCTTTTTTTCTTCATGCATCCTGTAGTCTCCTCAAGGACTTCTCTTGGCTGTTTCTTTTAAAGTGTACTTTATGCCGTTAAATGCAAAGTATGTCTGTGTCTGCACAGAGGAACCTCTGAAACAATCGCGCCATGCGATAACTGACTGCCGATATATCCAGAAGGAATCAAATAGTCCTAATGCATAACTTGCAAAACCATCAAGAGATCATGCTCGTCATTTTGCCAAAACAGGTTGAAAGAAGAAAATAAATAAATCAGATCGATTCACATCAGTGCTAAAGTAGAGTTATGCAGCTATTCCCAGGCACATTGACCACTAACCCAGCCCCATTTCTGGCCCTAATTCCCCAGAAGATGCCATCCCAACAGGTACGTTATCCGAACTGTTACTATCTCTATTCTCAAGTGTTCTATTTGTCTGGGAAGAATTATGCTTATTTTTACTGCGATTATGGTGATAAATGTTTTCACGTCAGTGCAGGAGATGAACCTACTGCTCTTTTCACATTCTCCCCCCAGCGCAGCACCGCGCAGAGAGCCCCCTCATTTCCGTGTGTTCTCTCTCCTTCCTCTGCCCACGCAGCACACGCGACACTCGGGGCAATGACTCAGGCAGACGGAGATTGTTCTCTGCCAGTTTCACGTGTCCCTGCACCCTCCCCATTCCCAGCTAGACGATAATCAAGGAAAACTAACTGAGAAATACTACTTAAAAACAAATTGGGTCACTCAGGATTCTCGACAAGAACTAGAAAACGCTGTAGAAATTTAAATAAAAAATAACATCTTACGGGAAATCAAGGCTTCAAAAAATGTTTTGGAAAACACTTCAGTGGCCTCCAGGAGTGAATTCCAGACTAAAAAACACCAAGCTGACCAGAAATCTCATTCCTGTGAGGCCACTTCCAAAACTATGAAGTTCAAAGACACATTTCACGGCTGTGTTCTGGAACGCTGGGCAGCCAGAAGCCAGCAGCCTCCACCTCCGTGTCCCCTGGCGTGGCTGCTTCCACTCACCTGGGAAGCTCAGGTGGGGCTGTCGCATGCTGCACGGACTTCTTATGTTGACAGTGCCGTCGCCATCTCAAAACAGCCCAGAGCAGCAAGACGATGCTCTTCATCTTACTTCCACATTTCAAGCATTGCAGGAGGATCTGAGACTCAGTTGCAAATAAATCTGAGACGTGCAGTCAGTTCTCTAAGCTTTTCTGTACCTGTCACACAGAGGGAGGGTGGGCTGGAAGTTAAGCAGCTGATCTATGCCTGCTATATTGGTTCATTTTCAGTTGCTTATACAGAATACCTGAAACTGGGTTATGGATAATACAATGAATTTATTTCTTAGAGCTTTGGAGGCTGAGAAGTCTCAGGTCGAGGGCCTGCATCTGCTGAGGCTCTTCTTGCTGGTAGGGACACTTTTCAGAGTCTCAAGGTGGCACAGGGCATCACATGGCCAGGGGGTTGAATGTGCCAGCTCAGGTTTCTTTTCCTCTTATAAAGCCACCAGTCCCACTCCCAGGACAATCCATTAATCCACCAATCCATTAACTCCTGAATAGATTAATCAGGAATAGATTAACAGAGTCCTCATGACTCGATAGCCTAAATACCCCATCTCTCTGTACCGTTCCACTGAGGATTAAATTGCAGCATCAGTTTTGAAGGAGGCACATTTTCAAACAACAGCACCTGCTATGGTTTGAATGTGTCCTTCAACACTTATATGTTGGAAACTTCATCCCCAGTGCAACAATGTTACGAGGTGTGAATTTTAAGAGGACATTATGTCATGAGGGCACTGCTCTCATGAGTGAATTAATATTGTTATTGAAGGAGCAGGTTTGTTATAAAAGCACCTTCAACCCCTTCTTGCTCTCTCTCATCCACTCCTGGCCTTTTGCCTTCCACCATGGGATGGAGCAGAAAGAAGACCCTCACCTGATGCTGAGCAGAGGCCAGTGCCAAGCTCTTGGACTTCTCAGCCTCCAGAACTGTGAGCCAATAAATTCCTCTTCTTTAAAAATTCCCAGTATCAGGTATTCTGTTATAGCAGCACAATATGGACGAAGACGGTGTACATACACTGTTTTCCTGGTACTTAACACTGAGCATTTTTGTATCACGTCATATTTAATTCTTACAAAAACTCTGTGAGCTGATAACTTTACCCATATTTGAAAGACAAGAAAATTGAGATCCAAAGAAAAGGGGTATGTAAATGAAGCTAATTGAATACTTATAACCTACATATGCCAAAAGATGCTACATGATTTCCATGTATGATTTCCCTTCATCCTTCCAATAGTCTTATAATATACTTATATACATGATTTTACAAGTAGAGAGACTTCTTTTACCCATATAATACAAACGTATCAAGCCTGCAGTTCCAGTACTTGTTTACCTGAAGGCAAATTCCATAGTGTCCTCATCAAAATATTATTTCAGAATACTTAAAAAATGGTATCGAATTTTCTTTGATGTTAAGTGTATTGTAAGCGATCAAAGTAATATATTGATTTATTAATCATAACCTCCAAAATAACTGATCCTGAGTGAAAATGACTCACATTGCTCTATTCATTAAAGGGTAATTCTCTCTAGGACAGAAAATAAATTGTCTATGTGAAATGTAATATTATGCAGGCTTTTGGCATAATAAAAAACTCTTTTTTTACACTTCTATAAATAGAGATGTGACATTTTACTAAATGAGAGTCTATTAACATGCAATATCCTAATTTGTTCACAAACACACCTATAATATACCATGTTACTTTATATATTAACATTTTATTTCATATGCTAACAATAATAAATTTTAAAATATTGTCTTTATCTGGCCACTGATTCTAGTAACTAGATAGATTGTTTAAAGCCAGGCAAATTTTTGCTAAATTTTGTGTAGTCAGAGAATAATTTTCTTTCTATAACATCTTTCTGATGATAGAAAGGAGAATAAGGGAATGTGACATCTTTATTTCCAAAAGCATGTAACTGGTTTATGCAGTAAACAATGTACAGATGCTAAGTGTCCATCACTCTGGAATGTATCAGAATCTTCCCTTTTCCTGTTCAGTGTACAAGGCTCCGTGTGCAGGTTATTTTGGTCAAAAGAGTATAGGGTGACTGAGGTTACTTGGCCTCTATAGAAATTTTAAACAGACAAATAAACCAAGGCTGGCCTTGACAACTGACTTGGAGTCTCGGCTTAAAAGCCAGAACTTATAAGCATGGAATTCTGGCAAGACAGTATTTTTGTGATGAAGTGAAAGTGGATGACCTGTACAATACGTGATCTGGATTGACGGTGCAAAAAGATGTGCCTAAGATGATGTCAAACATGGCTTTTCCACACAAGCAGCCAGTTAGTTCTAAGAGGTAAAATTTATTTTTTATATTTTTTATCATGAACCAGGACTATTAAGACAAATAACAACTAGAAAGAGTTGGTTTTGCTGGTAACTAGTCTCTTATTAAATCTGAGATGCCTAATCGTGTCATCAGAGAAGGATTGTCAAAACCCACAGCTAAATAAGAAGTGGTGTCAGAGCATATAAAATCAGAAGGAACAGAAACAGCTGGACTTTTAATACTAAACGCTTTTCCTTTAAACAGATAAGAAGATAATCATTACTTCTTGTCTGAGGCTTTGTTTCATTTTATGCTCTTCTTTTCCCTCCACATACCCACCCAGCTCTTCTGCCCCCCAAAAATGTTCTTGCCTTAATTCTGTGTTCTTTCCTGGATGCTTCTTTTCTTGAAATAATCAAGGTATTCTGTACTAGTCAAATTTCTCCATAGAAACAGAAAATATAGGATGTGTGTTTGTGTGTGTGCACAGAGAATCGAAAGAGAGAGAGAGATTATAAGGGCTCATGCGATCACGGAGGCTGGCAAGTCCAAAATTTTTCAGGGTGCAGCATCAGGCAGGAGAACCAGGGGAGAGTTGGGAACAATTCAAGTCCAAAGACCATCTTCCAGAGAATCCCCTCTAGCTCGGGTGACGTCATTATTATATTTTATTCAGGTCTTCAACTGACTGGATGATACTTTCTCACATTAGGCAGGGCAACCTGCTTTACTCAGAGTCCATGGATTTATGCGTTAACCTCATCCAGAAACACTTTCACAAAAACACCCAGAATAATATTTAGCCAAACAGCATAAGTGAAAGCAGGGAGATGAACAATCTTTGGAAAGTTGTGATAAAGAAAGAAAACACTTTTGGCATGACTCGGCATAATTTCTAAGTCCCTCCCCCCCAACACACACGCATACAAACAAGCCATTCTTAAGAAGACATTCCACAGGAAAGAGTTAATGCCAAAATTCTTGAACATTTGTGCAATTATCTGCCAATGTGGGATAAGTGTGGAGTGGAGTTGAATACACAGGTTAGACAACATGGGGCAGGAGGAGGAGGAGGAGGAGGAGAAGTTAACAGAGCAAAGCAAATCATTTTCAAAGGTGGGTGGGGGAACAGTCTAGTCTTACTCCTGACATTCTGAGCAAAAAGACAGAATTTACAATGATTGATTAGAAAGAAAATGAATCTAAAAAGTAATATCCAGTAATGTTTTCCTCCAGTATAAAGGCAATAAAAACATTTTGAACAGGAAAATATTTGAGGATATACCTTGCATGAGCCTTTCTTAGAAGGAAAAAAATAATTCGATGACAAAAGCCGGCCTATCAGATTATTTATGCAGAAATCACAGCAACAGTGGGACTGCAGCATACAGCAGGCAGTGTACTAAAAGACGGTAGAAAACTATCAACACAATTCGAGGAAGATACACGTTCTCCACACAAAAGCTCCGTAAATGTCGCCCCATGGACTTTTCTTAAAAAACCTTGCTAATGAACTGTAACTGCAATTATAATAAAAATAAAGAAGTAATACAAAATAAGCACTAAATACAATTAAATATGTTCCTTAAGTCTAAGAATAAGAGCTCTGAAAATCATGAGTTAAATATTATAAAACTTGAAAAATCAAAATACTATGGGGAAAGTTGTCTGTGACTATGATTATGTCCACAAATTTTATCAAAAACTTCTGTTCCCAGCTGTTTTATTTGTCTTCACCTAAGCTGACATCTTATGTAAAACTATAGAGTGTGACCCCACATTTTAAAATTTATTTCTTTCTCCATATTCTCACCCCCTTCATTCTTTTTATTTGTGTAGAGAAATAGCTAAAAGATACCCATCTCATTTTCATTTCTGAGGGATTTTGTATGATATTTTTATTGTGTTCTATGTTACTTTTTTTTTAAAGATTTTTTTTTATTTCAGCATATTATGGGGGTACAGATGTTTAGGTTATGTATATTGCCCTTGCCTCCCTCCTCCCCCTCAAGTCCAAGTTTCAAGCGTGTCCATCCTTTGGATGGTGCACACTGCACTCTTTGTGTATGCAAATACCCGTCTCCTCCTCCCCCTCCCCCCTGCCTGACATCCCATAGATGTTATTCTTATATGTGCACTTATGTATTGATCAGTTAATACCAATTTGATGGTGAGTACATGTGGTGCTTGTTTTTCCATTTTGGGGATACTTCACTTAGTAGAATGTGTTCCAACTCTATCCAGGAGTATGCAAGAGGTGCTATATTACCATTGTTTCTTAAAGCTGAATAGTACTCCATGGTATACATATACCACATTTTATTAATTTACTCATGCGTTGATGGACACTTGGGTTGTTTCCGCATCTTTGCAATTGTGAATTGTGCTGCTATAAACATTCGGGTGCAGGTGTCTTTCTTATAGAGTATCATTTGTTCTTTTGGGTAGATTCCCAGTAATGGGATTGCTGGATTGAATGGTACTTCTACTTGTATCTCTTTAAGGTATCTCCATATTGCTTTCCACAGAGGTTGCACTAGTTTGTCTATGTTACTTTTTAAAATAAAAACTTGAAAGTTTCAGAAAAATAAAATATAAATATTGCTTTAAGAAGTTTGTTTAGACAGAAAAGGAACCCCTAACAAGTTCCTTAAAGTCTAAGGAAATGAAAAATGAAATTACTTTCAAACTAACCCTAATGCACAGAAAAGTGTGGTTCTGTTCTTGATTTCAAAATTCTTTCCAAAAATTCACAAAAGTAGGAATACATTTTAACTTACTTTATCAAAGTATTAAGGACTGTACACTCTCTGAAAGCTCCGGGAAAGACTGCTGTCTTGCCTTTTCTATAATAGTTTCCGTTTCTTGCCTACAATCCCCGGCATTCTTTGGTTTGTGGCAGTGTCGCTCCTGCCTCTGCCTCTGTCTTCACGTACCTTTTTCCTTGTGCTTCCTCTGTGTCCCCAGATCTTTCTCTGCTAATAAGGACACCACTCCCTGGGTTTGGGAATGACCTAATCCCATATGACCCCATTTTAACTTGATTACTGTTTTAGTTATTTATTTAGCATCTGCAAAGACCCTGTTTTCAAATAAGGTTACATTCACAGAATTCAGGTATTAGGACTTAAAACATATTTTTTGTTCAGCTCATAACAGCAATGAGCTCTCAGGTTGAACATCATTGTTTTAACTGACAAAATGGCTATAAGATATTATTCAATCTAATGTATTTATCTGCAAACTTGCTTTTACCTGTACTTTATCAGTTCTCTTTGGACAGCCGCACTTAGAATTTGAACAGCCTTTTGCATATTACTTCTTCATATACCTTCTTTTGGCTTGCTCTGCAGGAAAACCCATGCCCTCGTGCAGCCACTAAGATAGGCTTCAACATTTTCAACCTTGAAATATGTTCCTCCTGACACTAGAGATGGGAGATTGACATTTCTTAACCCTTAAGCATCTTCTCCAGCTCTATTTCCCCAACTTTCTCACTGACTAGAGCTAACAGCTTCTCAAATTCTCATTTATGACAAGAGGCAGGGAAAGTCTTAATATTCCGAAAATATTTTCGTATTTGAAACATAATATTTAGGTACATTTTCTTAACTTCAAAATTCTTCTAGTAGGAAGGAGATGAATGAATGAAACTATGTTTTATTAGAACATTACCATATTCAGAATGGTAATGCATAAAATATAATAAAACGATTACCTGAAGATCTGTTAAACTGTGTATTTATTTCAAGGGTATTTTGAAGGGTTGGGGGATTCAGTTCTGAAAGGTCACTGTCCCAGTTCAAGCAGGCATGACGGGGCATTTCATCTCTCACCACATCACACGGAGGAGTGAGCTGAGAGGGCAGGTCAGCTTGGCCAACAAGGACAAGGATGGCAGTCTGTGTCTGCAGTTTACAATCACCGACATGTAGCTTTCTAACAAAGCCTTGTTTTTCCTGATGAAAACACTTTGTCATTATGTTCTGTCACGGCCCGGATTGCAGAACAGGGGATGGACATAGAAACACACAGACACACACACAAGATGTGCAAGACTGCAGTGAAAAAAAATCCCACCAGTCGTTTTATTATATACTTTTTCTATGTCCAGCAGTTACTTCCTGGTACGTGACTACCTTGGGCGCCTTGAGGAAAATTCATTTTCATTCCTTCCAGATGATTGCTTAAGGGAAGCAGACGTTTGCATCCAACTTCTTATCTCAT
>CAUYSK010077512.1:0-15923 GCA_963575035.1 Avahi laniger | reverse complement strand
ACCTGCCTAATTTTTTCTCTATTTTTTTTTTTTTTAAGTAGAGATGGGGTCTCACTCTTGCTCAGGGCTCAGGCTGGTCTCCAACTCCTGACCTCAAGCGATCCTCCTGCCTTGGCCTCCCAGAGTGCTAGGGTTGCGGGTTTGAGCCACCGCGCCCGGCCCCTGAGTCTACATTAGAAACTCTTTCTGTTTCCTTCCTGCCTATAGTGTGGTTGTTACTTTCTCCCCAGAATCCATCGCAAACTTGCGGTTTGCTCCTCATGGCTGAGAGAACTGAGAACTCTTATTGAATGGGCTTCAGATGAGAGAACAAAGTGGGGGGCGCGTGGCTGCGGAGCTTGACTCTGTGATGCTGCTATGGCCTCGTAGGAACTTTCCTGATCATCTGGGGCTTCCTTGCCGAGTTGCAAACAGCTGAGGTGGATGAACATTTGACTCTTGTACCTGAGCCGAAGTCTTGCCGGACATTGCTTCATTATTCCGCTTTCATTCTTTTGTAGAATCATTCATGCTTTGCAGAGAGGAAAATAAAGAGGTGAATCGCTGGAAATTCCGGTAGACATGTGACTCTTTATAAAAACACGTTTCAGGGAAATTTAAAGAAGTTTTATCGTGGGGAAACCCAGGAGCTGTAGTCCTCCCATGCGAGCAGAAGACCAGGCAGCCAGCCTGGAGCCGCAGGTCAGGAGGGAGAAACCCGAGGCAAACGCACTCCGGGAAGTGCAGTTTTGCCTTAAAATTTTAGGTTGGCCTCAAGTCCAGACAGAAACGATTTTGCCTTCTCCAAGGGAACTGCGATAAACAACTGCGGCGTTGGCTTAAGGGAAACACAGTAGTTGACCTAGAAAGTGGAACTGTAGTTGGCTCTAAAAACCTAATTTACGGATTACCCCAGAACCCGATCAAAATGACTAATAATCATGGGACTGTAATTCCCCCCAGACTTAATTTTTTCCTTCAACTTTCTACTTTTCTATATTTTGCACATGTTTAATAATGAGCACACACTCCTTTTATAATAAAAAAAATCCAGTTAACTTAATTAGAAAAAAATTACCCACCAGGTGACGACAAGTTTCTCATTAATTCATCATCGGGCGGCGTGGTCTGGCCCACGGTCTCTGCCCGCCGTGGGAGACTTCGTGCTCTCCGCGGCCAACTCCGGTGCGGGGTTTCGGCGAGCACGGCGGGGAAGGCGGGGTGGGAGGGTGACGGGAAGGACCGTTCCCAAAGCACTGTCTGTGGAAGCGCCATCCAAGCAAACCCGAGTGGAGCTGGGCACATCACCACCCGCTTCTGGTGACTTCGAGGGGCAGGGGAAGGAAGGAAGCGGCTGTTCCGTTGGGGGTGGGGAGGCTCTCTGATTGCCACGGCACACCCACTGCCACCGATAGCCTCACGTTTGGAAACCTGGGTTTGGTCAAAATGGGAGCCTGGAAGGGAAGTCTAAAGATGTGTGGCTTGCCTCCGTGCTGTGTGTTCCCACCAGGGTGCCAGGGAAGAGGTCAGCCCGGCCTTCCTCCCACCCGGGCCTCCATCTTCAGTCCACTGGGGAGCTTGCTGGGTGGGCTTGGTAGGCAGATCAGCTTCGGTACTGGCCGGAAGTTCACGAAGCCATCAGCCTTTCTCTGGGTTAGACCCAATGTTGGTGTTTGGGTGTCCCGAGTAGAAACGTGGGAAGATCTGGAATGATTTATTCAATGCAAATGTCATGGTTAATTTTTACTTTCATCAAAGGGAGTTAATGTCATGCAAAGAGCCAGCTCTGTCTCCAGAGGAGAGTGTCCTCCGTTTCTGGGGAGTGCAATGCAATTCTGGGATCCCAGCGTCAGACCCCACATGTGGGGGGAGAGGAATTCAGTCACAGTTCACAATGAGATTCAGAAGACTGAAGGTGAGGGTTAAGGAGATGACGGAAAATTAAAATGCAGCATCACAAAGGAAAAAAATGCATCTGGAATTTGAGAGAATATTCACTCTCTGAAAAAGCACTCACGCAGTGGGTACAGTGAGGGTCTGACATCTTCATAACAATCATTTCATTATTGATTAACTTCACCGTTTTGCTTCAGTTAGTTAATTGTAGCCTCTTCCTGTTTCTGGCTCTGGTGTTTAAAGACAAAATAGACCCTTTGTTTTGCTCTCAGAAGAACTATTTACACATTTTGATTTGGCAAAGAACAGTACATTTTTCTGGGCCCTTCTGGCTTTTTCATCCCACATGGAATATGCAAGCAAAACGGACTGAACTTTCAAACAGTAGCTGGATCCTAAGAATCACTAGAGCATGCCTTGCCTTGCTTTTCTCAAGCGGCTGCATTGCAAACTAAATCGATACTCCACCGCGGAAAGGTCACTGTGTAATGGGTACATCTGCCTGCTGTGCCAATAATCCAGAGCCGTGAGCCCCTCTGGCATTGATCACTCAGCTCTGCAGACGTCCCAATCTGGAATGTGGTCCCTTCCCCCACCCACCCAGAGAAGTGTCCCCACAGTGGTGGGGGAGGGGAGTTGTGAGCAAAGTCATCAGCCCCTTGGAAGGCGTCCTGACCTCCCCAAGACTGAACTTTCAACCTCTTGAGCTGACAGTTAGTGGTGGACGCACAAATTTTGTTTGCGACTAATTGCAGCTTGTAAAGGGAGCATTGTAGCCCCCGGGAAAGAGCCAGCAGTCTCTCTCCTCAGGGTCCCCCACGTGGAATCTGGACACAAGGAAGCCTGTCCCCTAATGGGCCTTCTCCCAGAGCCCTTCCCACCCTCCCAGGCCCTGCAGGAGGCTCCTCCGCGGATCTTCTCGCCAGGCTATTCACAGTAACTCGCGGCTCCCTCGGGAATTCCCGCAGACCGACTCCCCCAGTCCACAGCAGCAGCCTTGCCCAGACCCAGGGACACACACGCCATCTCCAAGCACAGAATGCTTTGTGAGCCATCGTGGGGTTTTCACCAAGGAAACCACTGCACGTTGAGAGGAGGAAAATCAGACGCAAGTTGGAAGGGTAGAATAAGATTTTCCAGCAGATCGACTATCTGTCTTTAGTTTCACAAAGCAGATACACTTTGTAACTGATAGATAAGCTGTCCAGGGTTGTGGAACATGAAGCCACATTTCCATTTCTTGAAGGGGGGACTAGGTATGCTCTTAGCATCTCTCTGACGGCTCTGCTGGTTGCATGTGTGAATCGCAAACATTCAGGGCTAAGACAAAAGGGGTAGCCAAGGGTGACTCTTTGTTTCCACTGATGGTTTCATTGGACTGAGGTGGTAGCTCATCTTGTGTCTTTAGACCATGAAAAGAACATAAGGAACTCTTTGCAAGTGCAGAGTGAGCTTTCCAGGCAAGCATCATATTGTTCTCAGTTAATCAAATTTGTCAAATTGTTCCCAGTGCCTTAGAGCTAAAGGCTGATACTTAGGACCCTAGTAAACAAATCCCCAGCCATCTGCTCTGACAGCTGTTGGACCTTGAGCAAGAACTTGTCCTGGTGGAGTCTTTTGACAGCCCTTAGGCACGGGGATGGGCTAGAACAGTTCAGCCATCAAATGGCCAAAGGTTAAAACTACTGACAGCCCTGGGATACACACACCCAGCTAGAGGTGCCCCAGGAACAAGCTACATGAGCAAAACTCCCCCTTTGCTCATCAGCCTCCAAATGCCCTGTCTCTGTGTCGTCTGGATGTTTCCTCAATACCTTCAGCCTAGCCTTAAAAATCAATGCGGTTAGGAAACTGCCTGGTTGAAACTGAGCACATCTATTGATGCTGAAACAAGAGCCGTGCACTTCCAGCCAATTTAAAGACATCTACCTGGATGATCCGTTCGATTCTGTGCCTCTCAGGCGCGAGGGCGCAGAAGATTAGCTTTCAGTTTGCAGTAAATTATTTCTATGAAGGTTGTTTGCCTCTCACGAGCTAGTTTTTGTGCGCCGATTTCATCAGGCCAGTTGGGTTTTGCAAATGATGTTAGACTAGAATCCTGAGACTATCTCCGTTTTAACAACGAGAGTCCTGCATTCTGTGAAACCTCTCATCCCTGGGCAAACGGTGATGGTTATGCGCTAGGCCAAGTTGGTGTCCTGCCAAATCAAAACGTCCTACTGAGCACGAAGGTGTTGGCACGTAACAGTTCTGAGTTTCTGAGTGTGAAATCTTAGTGAGGTAGACATTGAAAGGGAATCTTCCAAAAAGTGGCCAGAGCCTTCCCCAAGGAAGTTTTGTGTTTTTTTTTTATCCAAAAGTAAAGGGACCCTGTCTCATATCCAGTGGGTGAAGGAACTTGGCTTCCAAGCACGCCACGCTTTGCTCACCACAGGTAGCATTTAATAGCCAGTGTTTTAAACTTTTTTCCACATCTTCACTTTCCGATATAGGGAAAAAAAATGCCAGGCACGTTTTTTTAATAAATGTTCTCGTGACGCTTTTTATATTTCCATGTGCACACTTTTACGCACTTGGGAAATGTCAAAAGAAGATAAGCTGGGAATAAATATTCAACTTGGGTAATTCAACTCTCACTTACTGCATTCTCAGGAGATCAAAGTCATTTTGGGTGTTGCTGTCTATTCCTATCTAAGCTTTTACACTGGCTTCATTAATCCCACTCCATTTGACCTAAGTCAGTGCTTTCTCAACTTGAATATGCCAACGACCCACCTGGGCACCTTGTTAAAAATGTGGATTCTGACGCAGCCAGTCTGGGATGGAGCCTGAGCTTCTGCAACAAACTCCCAGGGAAGGCTCAAACGGCTGGTCCAAGGGCCACACCTTGAGTAGCAAGGTTCCAGGTGACCGTAGCTACGCTTTCCTTACCCTTAAGAAATTTCTAAAAAGAGGAGAAGAAAAAATATTTTGAAGGGCATGGAGGGAAAAAATGATGCCTGTTGAACTGGAGGATACTATGTGCTTTGACGCAAAAACACGAATGCAGTTAGAATTGGTGCAAAACGTCAGGGCACCCAGGAAAGGAAGGCAGAAGGGAGGAGGAGGGCGCAGGAGGGATGCGGCGATGACAGGGTCTGTGGCTTGTTAGGGAGGCCGCTCTTCTTCCAAGTGCTGGCACTGGCCTTTCCTTCCACCTTTCTCTCCCTCCTGGATCTCGCTAACCAGGACTGCCCTTCCAAAGGTTGCTGGAATTGCAAGCAGTACCTTTGGTGTGAGGCAAGGAAATGTTTCATTCTCTTTCAATTGGTTGTGAGAACACTACAAGAAGATCCATTAAAGATGAAAAATGAAACAGGCTCTGAAAAGCATACCGATCTTTTCTTGTTGGTTATAGTTTATTGTGTTTCTGAAGACACAAAAACAGATAATGAAATGCATAAGTAAGTAGAAGAGGAAATATCATTAAGTCAAATGCCTGACAGCAAACGGATTGCGCTAAATCACGCACAGTTCCGATAGCGTTTCACGATAAAAATGGTTAATGCGATCCGAGGCATTTACATCGCTCACACAGCACTGGTTAATGAGACAACACGTTTAGGGGCAGAAAAAGAATACTGGGATTAAATGTTTTAATTATTCAGGAACAAAATGTATGTGCCTCGGAAACAGATGAGATGATGTTGTTCCCCAAATTACATCAGTCATGACCTTGGGAGAATTTACATCCTTTTCCCTGAAGAGGAGCATCATGTGGACAATTACGTGATCACCAAGTAGCAAAAAAAATCCTCCAATGTGTATTTATGTTCCATGGAAACCGCGAAGCTAAGGCTCTAACCCATATGACTTTACTGCTCTTATAGGGGTTTCAGGCTGAAACAGAAAACCCCTTTTTTAAAACCAATCATCCAAGCAGAAGTGGCCCAAATCATGCTCCCTGTTTCCCTGTGTTTCTACAAAGGAGGAGAATGTAATTGGAATAAATTGATTTCAATATTTTCCCCTTACCTGGAAGCTAGCCTGTGTTTAATCGTCTCCCTGGTTTTTGTTCTGAACAGTGGCTGTTCGTAAATGTTCCTCTGTGTTTTGATATGATGTCCTCAGAGGCCCTCTTATATTTCGGAATCCTGGTGGGAGTCCTGGCGGGTGGGCTCATCACTAAGACAGGTGGTCTCTCAGGCCAGCAGACGGTTCTTTAGAAAACTCTGTGTTACTCCTTTGTTTCCAGAAGGATGGCAGCCTCTCCGTTACGTCTTAGGCTGCATTTCCTCTCCTTTTCCTCGATGTGGGCGGGGGTGGGAAGGACAGAGAAGGACGCCCAAGGAGAACCAGTTTTATTCTTCTGCCCCTGACAGCTTGGTGTTCACAGCCCCAGCTCAGAACCGTGCACACAAGTTCAGAACATTGTCACATTTCGTCCAGCCTCCATAGATTGGATTGTGTCACCAGTACAGAACCCAGCTCACAGCCAATAGGACCAGTTTTAAATGTCCCACCTTGCTTCCTTTTCTTGAATTTTCTCAGACACTTGCACAGATTTTCATAATCCCTCCATGTATAATTGCACAACTGCTTTGTGCAATTAACCTTACAGCCACCTTTGTCTACTTAAAGTCATTGGCTGGACGTGGTGGCTGATGCCTGTAATCCCAGCACTTTGGGAGGTGGAGGCAGGAAGATCGCTTGGGGTCAGGAATTTGAGACCAGCCTGGGCAACATAGTGAGACCCTCTCTGTACAAAACATTTAGATGTTAGCTGGATGTGGTGGTGCACACCTGTAGTCTCTGCTACTTGGGAGGCTGAGGCAGGCGGATTGCCTAAGCCCAGGAGTTTGAGGCTGCAGTGAGCTATGATCACGCCACCACACTCCAGTGCCTAGGTGACAGAGCAAGATCATGTCTCTAAAAAATTAATAAAGTCATAATTTCCACCAACTATTTCCTGATCTCTCCTATTGATCTGCATATTTCTCACCACTGCCCGGTTACATACAGCTCTGCACTCTCTGGTCCTGTGGGCATTCATTCATCGAACAAATGTTTGGGCACCTTCTATGCGGTAGGCCCTGTAGTAGGTGCTGGTGTACGACATTGAACAACACGGAATTCTTGGCTTCTTTCATTCTGGTAATAGAGTGCAGAGTCAACAAAGAAGTAAACGAGTAGGTAAGAACTGTGTCAGTCCCAGAGGGAGGATGATGCAGGTGAGGAAGACGGGAGTAACCGCGGGCGCTGTGGGAGCTGCTCTTCCGCGAGGAGCGGGCAGGGCACTCCCCATTTGGGGCTAGCACTTAGGGTTGTACTTCGCACAGCTCCAGGGGTTGCCTTCCCCGTCACGGTCCTCATAGGTCGCGTAGCTGTAAATATTTTCTGGCAGACAGTACCGAAGCCTTCGATGAAGAGGGTGCCCCTTTTCTGAATTGTCCACTGGGGCCCATGGTGAGGCTCGATAAGGGTGACATGTTACAGAGCCACGGAGGCCGTGAGGCCGTGAGCCACACAGCGACGTGGGGAAGAGTGTTTCAGGCAGGCGGAGCAGCAAGGGTGAGGCCCTGAAGCGGGAGCCCCTCGGGGCAGTTAGGGGAACAAGGCCAGTGGCAGGAGCAGCGTGAGTGAGGGGCAGGAGAAGGCTCGTCACGGGGAGTCTTGGAGACCATTGAGAGGGCTTTGTGCTTCGCCTTAATGGAAACAAAGTCAGCGCGAGGTTTTGAGCTGAGAATTGGCATGACCTGATTGACGTGTTTTAAGGATCACTCTGACGGCAGGTGAGGAGTTGATGTAGGGAGACAGGAGTACACACAGACCAGGAGAGGCTCTCGCAATTGCCCAGGTGAGAGAAGACGGCAGGTTGGTGCAAAGTGTGATGGTGAGAGTGGAAGGAAATACATTTAATTCCGGATATGTTTTTGGGAGAACCTTATATATAATTCCCGGGATCTGTTGGCCTCTTGTGCAACGTGATGAGAATCCCCCTCCTGCCTACCAGGTGTATTTCAACAGTGAATATCCCATAGACGGGGTGGTGGAGCCTCAGGGTGGGAGAGGGGTCTCTGGGGCAGAACGTTTAGTGGAGGAAGAGTGAGAGCAGAGATCCCTGGCTTGATCTTCAGACTTGGGAGGATGAGATGGATGCCCCGTGATAAACGTTGGTCCTGCTGGAATTCAGTGGTTCCGTGCCAGGAGTCTGAAGGCGGAGGCTCCCTCCCAGCGTGAGGGGGCACAGGATCCGGAAGCTCCGATCTCGCTGAGCTCTCTCTGAGGCTGTCTGTTCCAGTCTCCCACACAGCACGGAGATCGCCCACCCTCCATCCCAGAATGCGGAATCTCAGCCTTGTCTATGTTTCCAGTGGCAGAAGGGTTGTTGTTGTAAGGTGACTCACCATGCTGTTGGGCAGCTTCAAGCTTCTGGAAGGTTTTTCTTGCACAGAGCTGAAACCCCTCTCTCTCTCCTACCCAGTCTGTCTGTCCTGTGGAGCCGGGCTGGCTGGGAGAGGCAATGCAGCTGTGTTGCTTAAGAGTGTAGGTCTGGAGCCGATGGTCTAGGTCAGGATCCAGGTTCTTTGCGACCTTGAGCGAGCTACTTTACCCCTCTGTGCCTCAGTTTCCTCATAAACCAGGTAGCACATCTCAAGCATGGTACAGAGAAGGTGCTCGGAAAATGGTAACCATGATGATTAATCTTGCATATTGATATGAATGTGAGAACCTGCCCCATATCTGAACACAGCTCTCGTGAGGCTCTGAATTTCTGTTATTTGCCTATTTTCATTAAATTTCGTAGTCCCATGTGATTCCTGGTAGCAATTATCAATGAAATTATCAAAAGCAAACAGCCTGGGATTTGCTCTGGGGCAGCAGGAAACCCGTGGAAGGTTCTCCAGCACTGAGAGGTTGACCCGTCTCAAGCCCTGTGATCGATCACAAGCCTCGTCTCACTCGGTGAGAAGTATTTCCTGCCGCCGTGGAGTGGTGTGGTTGAGAACCCAGGTTTTGGAGTCCGATTCTGGCATTCGAATCTAGCTTTGGCACTTAGTCTATAACCACGGGCAACTTATTTAACGATAATAACATGTTCCTTAGGCTGATTGTGAAGGTCGAATGAGACAATATATACAAAGCGCTTAGCACAGTGTAAGAGATCAGGAAAGACTAGTGATAGTTTTTAGTTATGGAAATGAATATCTAAAATGTAGCCAATTCTTACAAATGACCATGTTAGAAAGTGACCCAAACCACATTCTCTGCGGTTCATGGTGCATTTAGGTAGAGGGGAAGGAAGAAAAATGAAGACTTGTGGCTGCTACCTACCTGGTAGGTGAGGGCTCCCAGTGCCCATGGAGGCTGGCAGGGCCAGGTGGAGCCGACCTCATAATCGCAAGGAACGTAGGAGACTTTGAAGTTGGCTTACCTGACACACACTCACCAATGCAAAATTTAAAATTTGCTGGCTATTTGGTAGCAGATAGATTTTTTAATAACATTGTTTTCTTAAATATCGACATAATACATTTTTATTGTGGAAACCTAAGAAAGCATAGAATAATCCAAAGAAGCAAACCGTGTTTATTTCCACTGCCCAGAAGTTTCCCCTTGCAATGTTTTTGCGCGCTGCTTACCCTGGGAGGGTGCACAGCTTAAGGCAGGGCCCTGTCTTTCTGGTCTAATTCCAAGCCCCTAGAAGGGGACACAGCCCCTTGGTACAGAAGAGCACTCAGGAGAGAGTGAACTGAAAGGCATATAATCGTATCTATAAACATATTTCTGCCCCCTCTGGGAATCATAATTGCCAGATAGAATTCTTTTCATGGCTATTTCCTTTAACTAGACCCTTTAAAATATCGAACACATATAGACCCTAAGCATGCCAAAAATCACGGCCTTCTCTTTTGCCCATGTGGTGGTTCATAACTGAGAAATGTCCAATGGGCCCACCTGAATGGCCCCTGAAGCTGACCAGACCAATGCCAAAGTGAGTGGCCCCTCGTCTGACTCACGGGTTGGTGGGGGTCTCTTTGCCCGCTCCCACCTAGAAATCTCTTACAATGGGCCTGACACTATGCTAACCTTCAAAAACAGTATTATCTCACTTAATCCCCAAAACAGCTCGTCATGTTGGCTATCACTATTCTCACAGATGAAAGAGCAGAGGCTAAGGAAGATGCTATAATTTGCCCAAAGTCACGCAGCTTGTGCGGGGCAGGGTCTAGCCTGGGTCTGCCTGACACCACATTCCGTGTTTCAACCACCTGGACCTGTGCTGTAATCAGAGCTTGTTTAATTTCGAATAATGTTCTCTATATTTAACTCCATATTATAAGCATGTACCCAAGCTATTACCTTCAGCAGCATCTGCAGTAATATTTGAAGCGAATGTACCATAATTTACTCAGCCTGCTGCCCCTGCTTGTTGAACACCTGGGTTGTAGAGAACGTCTGAGCAGAGATGCCCAGTATTTAGAATCGAGAGAGGGTCGGGACGAGCATCCTATCACGGAGCCGCGAGCAAGCCGGAGGCACAATAAACGCCCGTTAACAGAAAGGGACCAGGCGGGAGCTTGGAGCTTCCCGGGACCCAACGTGTGGCTCCCAGGAGATTCCAGGGACCCTGGATTAAAGGGTTGCTGCAGAGGGACAGGGAAGGATCTGTGTGTTTGCTTTTTCCTGCATCCAGTTTTTGCCCATTTGAACACCTCTTGGGGCCGAATTACATGGCACATTACGAGGGTTTGACCATCAGAGGCTTTGGGTGTAGGAGGGAAACATTGCCAAATCCTGCTTTCCTGCTGTGGTCTCTCTCTCTGTCATCTGAGGAATCTGGAGGATGACTCACCAGGGGTAAAGAGGCTCCTCTTCCTCCCTCTCCTCCCCCTCCTCCCCCTCGAGGGCTGGTCTCCCCCCTTGAAAGCCCTTGGTCGGCGTCTGTGATTGTTAGAGAGGCTGTTCGGGGCTTCGGATGCTGCCCAAGGGCAGGTCGCTGGACTCCCAGCTAGATCCCTGCCTCTCGAACAATGATGACCCTTCAGCTTCTCCCCAGCCGTCTCGGGGCCACCCGGGTGGGGTGGGCGTGGGCGACCAAGTGAACCCAGCTCAGGAGGGCACAGGAGGGTGGTAGGATGGTGCCGTGAAACGCAGAGTTTTTCAAATTCTGGCTTAAATTTCCAGTCCTGCTATTTCTTTGTGTAATCTTGATTTGTGTTGCTTACCCCGAAAGAACCTCAGCTTTTCTGTCTAGAATATGGTGATAATAACTCGATGACTGAAAGGATTAAATAAAATTGAACAATCGTGCCTGCCGATCAATGTGTGTTTGCTATACAGTGTGGGCCACGGAGGAATGGTCACTCTCGCTTCTATTCTGAAAACATTCTTGACTATTTTGGTGCGATCTTCTCCTTTCTTAAATGGGTTAGTTTATGCCTGGATGGGTTAATTTACTCACCCTCCGTTTACCCGCCTACCCCCCAAAGTTTTTGCTTTCATCACGTTCGTGGCTTGGAGAAAGGAGACGGGGTCCTTTTTGTTTGAAGGATCGTGGGGCCAGGCGACCCTCAGGTGACCTTCTGTTCCCACCAGAGGAGCTAGTGGAGAGAAGGCTGCAGGAGACACGGGAACCATGCGTCATGATTTCGTTATTGGGGGTTTAAGAGCATGTGTTACTCTTTGTGGGATGAGTACAGAAGCCATTTCGACATCTGCAGGTGAGAATGAAATATTTCTTTTTCGAGACAAGAAATTCTGTTGGCATTCTCTTGCTTTTAGTCTTGAGAATCCAAAAGAGAAAAGTGTGATTCTAGAAGGCTTCCCAGTGGGAATTAACACAACTCTGTGGTTGGTGTAGTTGTTATTTGCAATGCAGTGCAATTGCAGAGGGTTTAGGGAAGAAAAAAAGATTAAAAAAAAAAAAAAAAGGATAACCAGGACAAGATGGTAGTATATTCTCTCATGACGAATAGAAAATAATTATTTCCTAAAACCAGATTGAGATGACTAATTGGAGCCTTTGGGAAACACCCCGGATGAGACACTCAGAAGATAATTACTACGTTTTGCAGTTCAGTATGTCTCATACTGACCTGATTTCAATAAAACATGACATTATGGAAGGAAAAAAGTTACATCCCAATAGTAGGAAGTGATTTTAGGGTTAAGTGGTGCCTGTTTCATTCCTTTAAGGAGTTCCCCAACTCCAAGACACTCACCCTGTTTCTACTTTCAAGGATAAACTCTGACATTTCTCTTGTGACTACAATGAGGCATTATTTCTCTTTCTAGAATTTGGCCTCAGAAAACTGCAGCAGTTAATTTTAGTGTAGAATCTTATGACAAAACTGGAAAAAAAAAACTAACGGATTGTTGCTAGAAACTATTGGATTTAGGACACTTTATCAATAATATTCATGGTACATTATCCTAGATTTGGTTTACCCAAATCTCAAAATCAACTGTGTGCACAGTTTGCTTAGATTGATACATGTTGGTGATGTTTACCACAAATAATCCCTCAAAGCTTAGGATCCATTCTTAATGTTTCCCTCAAATTAGAGTTTAGGTTGTGAATAAACTTTGTGTATAGTTATTTAAAATTCCATGTAAATATATAAACTCCCGCTTGTTCTCCTTTCATCGCTCTGCCATTTTCACAGGGAATTTTTGCATGAAAGTTGTGTCACCCTTAACAACTCAGCCTTATTGTCTAATTTCCCTTTAATGGTTTTGTGTTCCGAGTTTAATTTAAGAATGGATTGCTCACATTTCACTTACAAATCTCCCTTCTAATCGCCGTTATTAATATCACCGTTTCGTGGTAAAATCCGAAAGAGCACGAAACGTGTCCCCTTAAAGATGCATTTGCCAACCCCCGAACTGCATCCGTTTCAGTTAGAACTCTCCCTTGTAATTAGTGTTATTAATATCACAATTACTGCTGTAATATCCGTCAGACCGCAGAAGGTGTCCCGTCAAGCCTGCGTTTACAAACAGCTTCTTCAGCTTCCTCTCAAGAAAAATGTGCCAGACTTGATCTAAATTCAACTTCCCCCTACAATTTACATCAGACGCCACACTCCATCAATAAAACCATCAAAATGATCTACTGCATTGTAGACAAAAGTTATTGTGTCAAGTTGACACTAATCAGTTAATTCCAGTAAACCTTCAGATAAACAAAAGCTTGTTGTCTATCACCGGGGTGTGCCGGGCCCCTCGCGTGTTCCGTGGTTATGCCCATCTACAGAGACGGCTCTGGCAGACACTTGCCCTGGGGCCTCTATATGGAAACCCAGACAAGATCTATAGTTAATGATGTTGACCCTGACTCCCCCAACAGAGATTGAATTCAAGTCCTCATAATATCTCGACAGCTGATATGTATACTGTGTTAATAATACTAACAATTACTGGATTCCCCAGGCCCTGGCTGAAAAAAAACAAAAACTGTCTTCCTCATATGAACTAATTTGCTTGTTTATACCCACGGTCGTTGCCGCTGTCTTCCCGTTAAGACAGAGATGTGCTTCTGAACGGGGGAAGGCTTTTCTTGGTGGAGGTGTTCTGCGTTCATGAGAAGTGCCGTGTGAGTTAAGCAACTTCTGGAAAGGCTGGAGCACCGGTGCTGGTCTAAGGAAACATTTACAGTCATTGTCTCCCTGGCAGGCTGGGCTGGGAGGGACCAAGGGGAGGGCTGACTCCACGCTGCCATTGCCGACGCGCATCAGAAGGAGGTGCTTGCAGTGCCAACAGGCCGTGCCTGGCGTGGGTCTCCGTGGGACACCCAGGGCCGGCCTGCACCTCTGCACGGCATGACTGGGTGGCTGAGGCATCAGAATTCGCCCTTAGGCGTCCTGAGCGAGCTGCCCAGCTCTGGGAGACAGCGGACGGAAGACCCAGACCTCTCCTCCTTCCCTTGCAAACAAATGGGGAAGGCCACAGACCACGGGGAAGCTCAGGATGAAATGTTGACAGGGGGCACTGTTAGAAATTAAATTCTGCCCTGTTTTGTGTACCATTCTTGTGAGTCACATTCGTGAATAGTAGCGAGAGATTTAATGATCGCATATTTTTTATCTTATTTCCCTTCGGTCGATGGCAATTTTTTTCTGTTAATGTCAACTTAGAGCTCAAAGTAATTTAGTAATTGATTCTAAGCACAGCGGTTCGCCAATGGCAGCTCTCCATTTGTGGGGGATATCTTTGCTAATTTTATCCATCAGAATGAGATTACCATGCTAATCTCTCCCATCCTCATCTCTTGGTCATTTGGGACACACTGATGCAGATGACTTATTAGACACAAGGCCTCTGTCCATCCCCAGGATCGGAGGAAGATGAAAGGAAGCCAAGATAAGGATATTTTAATGCTCTGACACACGCAGATGGTATGCCTGCCTGACACTAAAATAATAAGACTCTAAACGGGAAACCCAAATAAAAACCAGTTATGACAAATGAAAACTATAATGGATCAAAATATATCAAATACATTGACGGGGAAGAACAAAAAGGATTAAGGCAGAAGAAATGCATCTGGGGACATGTAATTGGAAACCTAAACATTCCCTGAGCCAGGGAAACCTAGAAAGTCGTATGTCAGGTGATGGGAGGGGGAGGCTCGTAATGAGATTAAGGGGAGAAAACCAAAGTGGTTGTGCCAACAAAAAGATTGAAGCTGTGTCTACAGACAGAATCTGTCCGACTGTTTTCAGCGAATGACCGGTTACTAAGTTAGCTCTTGGTGGTTCGTGTGATTCCATTGAAATGCTCAAACCAGTGTGAGTGTGTGTGGCAAAAATAGCCTGGAACCAGTTTGGGTTGCACACACACAATAGGGTATTGTATAACACGACAGACCGAAAGGCCTTCCGGAGACACTGCGAGCAAACGGGCACATTCTGAAATGCTTTGCTCTAGGAAACAGCAAAATACTTAGGGGGGAGTTCAGAAAAAATCAATTTAAATAATTCAGGTAAGAGGGAGTTTAAAGAAAGAAAAATTAGCTCTTGTGGTGGTCGGGTGAGTGTTTAGGGAGACAGAAAACACCCCGGAAAGAAAAGATATTTAGGATGCCTGATGTGAGATTTAGAAAGGAAAATCTTAATATTAGGCAGATACATAAATCCTGGCATTACTCCCCTCAGTGGAAAAAAGGAAAAATGGACATTATGGTCATTTTACCTTCAAAAAGCCAAAACCTTATTACCAAGATAATCAAAATAGATCATGAAAAACCTAAAACAAAACTGTTTCCATGTTCAGATCGTTAAATCAATTATTTCAAATGTTTTATACTCTAAAGCTGTTATATAACAATGTCAATATCCTGAAAATAAAACCAAAAACCCCTAAATGCACATCCCTAAACTCAGATCTGACATCATCCCTCCCAAACCAGGATTTTCTCCCGACCTCCCAATGCTCGCTAAAGTGGTACTGTTCTAGAGTTTTCTTGAACTCCTCCGAGTCATGCTGTGGTCTTGGAGCCCTCATCCTTGTTCTTCTACTCTCGCCGATTTATACAGACTCTAATGCTGACACGTCTCTCCCTGTGTTTTCACTCACCTGGGGCTTGATCCATTCTTGTCTATGTTCCTGCCCGAGGAATATTCCAGGTCGTTACTAAGGCTTAGCTACAAATTAGAGAACGCACCGTGTGGCCACGCCTCACCATTCAGTGAAGAAGCTCCAATAACAGCAGAGCATTGTTGGGAGTGGACAGAAGAAGAAGAGAATGTGAGGGGCCCTCTGAAGCTGCCCGCAGAGGGGAAGGCCTCGGACTCAGCATGGAAGAGGAACCCTGCTCTAAAGATATTTCTAGGCCGGGTGCGGGGCTCACGCCTGTAATCCTAGCACTCTGGGAGGCTGAGGCGGGTGGATCGCTCAAGGTCAGGAGTTTGAAACCAGCCTGAGCAAGAGCGAGACCCCGTCTCTACTAAAAAATAGAAAGAAATGATCTGGACAACTAAAAATATATATAAGAAAAAGTTAGCCGGGCATGGTGGCGCATGCCTGTAGTCCCAGCTACTCGGGAGGCTGAGGCAGGAGGATTG
>CAUYSK010077508.1:0-14688 GCA_963575035.1 Avahi laniger | reverse complement strand
TGTCACTCCAGGATGGTAGCTAGCCAAAAGAAGAAAAGAGAGTTTCTTTTTACTTAAGATTGCTTTGGCTACACGAGGTCTTTTCTGGTTTCATACAAAGCATAGGATTATTTTTTCCAGATCTGTAAAGAATAATAATGGGATTTTGATAGGAATTGCATTAATTCCGTAGATCACTTTAGGTAGTATGGACATTTTAATGATATTGATTCTGCCAATCCATGAACAAGGTAGGTTTTTCCATCTGTTTACATCTTCTACAATTTCTTTTTTAGTGTTTCGTAGTTCTCCCTGTATAAGTCTCTCACATCTTTCCTTAAATATATTCCTAGATATTTAATTTTCTTTGAGGCTATTGTAAAAGGAATTGTGTTTTTGATTTGATCTTCGGCTTGACTGTTGGCATATATGAATGTCCCAGATTTGTGTGTATTGATTTTGTATCCTGAGACTTTGTTGAATTCATTTATCAATTCTAGGAGTCTCTTAGATGAGTCCTTGGGGTTTTCTAAATATAATATCATATCATCAGCAAAGAGCGAGAGTTTGATCTCATCTGCCCCCATTTGGACACCCTTAATATCCCTCTCTTGCCTAATTGCTGTGGCGAGGATTTCGAGCACTATGTTGAATAGAAGCGGAGATAGAGGGCAGCCTTGTCTGGTTCCAGTTCTAGGTGGGAATGGTTTCAATTTTTCGCCATTCAGTATGATAGTGGCAGTGGGTTTGTCATAAATGGACTTGATAATTTTAAGGAATGAGCCGTCTATGCCTATTTTGATGAGAGTTTTTATTATAAAAGTGTATTTCTTCTTTAAAGAAACCTGAAAACATTTTGAAAACAGCAAAGAAGTCTGAACATATAGGCCTCTCCTACACAGCTGGCTGATTTCAGCTGCTTATGAAAGCACAGTATGAGTTAATTAAATCAATACCCGCAACACAAGTTAGCCATCAAGAAGAACCAGAGACTGATTACATGTGGACAAGAGTAGAGAAAATAATTCCCTGATGATTAGAGATGTTGAGCATTTTTGCATGTTTGTTGGCCATTAGTCTGTCTTCTTTTGAAGTTTTTGTTCATGTCCTTTGCCCACTTTTTAATGGGGTTGTTTGATTTTTTCTTGCTGATTTTCCCAAGTTCTATACAGATTCTAGTTATCAGCCCTTTATTAGATGTGTAGCATGTGAATATTTTCTCCCATTCTGTAGGTGTCTATTCACTCTGATGATAGTTTCCTTGGCTATGCAGAAGCTTTTTAATGTCATCAGGTCTCATTTATTTATTTTTGTTGTTGCTGTGATTGCCTTTGGGGTCTTGTGTAGGCCGATGTCTATAAGAGTTTTTACAACATTTTCTACTAGAATTCTTATGGTTTCATGCCTTATATTTAAGTCATTTATCCATTTTGAATTAATTTTTTGTGGGAGGTGAGAGGTGCAGATACTGTTTCAGTCTTCTACATGTGGCTATCCAATTTTCCCAGCACCATTTATTGAATAGGGATTCTTTCCCCCAGTATGGGTATTTACCCAAAGGAAAAAAGACATTCTATAAAAAAGATGTCCATACTCAGATGTTCATGGCAACACAATTCACAACTGCAAAGATGTGGAAACAACTCAAGTGCCCATAAATACATGAGTGGACTAATAAAATATAGTATACCTCAATGATGGCCTATTTTTTTGGTCTCTTATATTCTGTCAATTCTTGTTTTATATATTTTGAATTTTTGTTACTAAGTACATACACATTTTTGGTGAATTAAATTTTTAAAAAATAAAAAAAAAGAGAGAACAATGTATCCACACATACATTTGTAGCTCTGAGAAAGTTCTATTCTAAGAACCAATTAATGCAAAGTCAATGAGTCCCTTACTATTTTAATGAGTTTAGTTGATATTCATCAGCACTTAAAATACATAGTAATTGTAATGATTAATTGTTACAGTTATCGAGGCCTGACTATGTAATAAACCAGAACTCACCCTAGATGCCATAGTATAAAATTCGGGAGAACATTCAATACAATACAGATTGATTTTAGACTTCTTTAGATTACAGACGTATTCATTATGGAGAACCAATTTATTCCAAGTGACTGAAAGATAGTCATCATTATTTAAGAATTAGTATATAAAATATATTGTATGTGTATATATCAGCATAATACATAATTTTAAGAATTTGAATGTAATAAAATAACAAAATTTCATGAAAAATAACTAAATCTTTCTTTGCTATTTCCTGGAACAGTCAAATTGCTTCAAGGTTATTCTTTCAAACACCAATTATCTATATATAATACAGCATCAAAAGTTCTGCACTGGTTTTATGAATATCAGATAAATGGGTCTTTTCTGTATTCCAGGACAACCAAGTCCCATAACCTAGACCTTGAGGATCTTTTTTTGTTAGCCCTGTTGTATGGCAATGATATTTTTAATCTCTCCGGTATTTTATAAGTTCGTTTACCAGCTGTCTCACAGTTCTAGAACAGCCTTTTTTTCTCATAGTAGAACAGCTTATATCTAGTATTTTCACCCACTAAGAAAAAGTACAAAACAGAAAAACATTACAAGTTACATTAAAATGTAATCTTTAGACTGTAAAATAACTTGGAACACAATTTCCACCCAATTAAGTAGCACAGAATACATTTTAATGACTACATTTACAGAAGATACCAGCAATACTTAGTAAACAAACCGCATGCTAATTCACCAGGTAACTGAAAACACCAGGGTAATAAAGTTCCCTTTAAATGCACTGAATATAAAAAACAAACAGACAAAAAGTGGGCACCAATCAAACAAAGCCTGTTTTCTTTGTAAGAAACTTTATAATTATCAAAAAGGCTAAGGTTAATGGAGATAAAACATTCTCCCAGAGCTGAAATTCTCATGGAGTTGAAATCTAGTTAAATTTTTTTAAAACAATGGTGCTATGGAGAGATCAAGCAGAAATACAAAAGAATAACATTTTCTACTTCCTGGGAGAAAAATACAGAATGTGCTGACAGTGGGTGAAGAGGTGGTTTAATTGGGTGGGGGAAAAAGGCAACAAACAATAATTGAGTCAACCAGCTAGCATTCCAATTGTTTCATACCAATTCCATCTAGTCTAATTAAAGAAGTAATGACAATGAAAAAAGTATTTTGAAATGAGCCTTCCATCTCCCCTGCTATAATAAAATGCCATGATATTTATAAAAAAGGCAAACCTGAGGCATATGCTGTCATATTGAGGAACATTTTATTGTCAAAGTGTTCTCATTTAATAGCTTCATCTCATAAAATAATTAAACAAAAATGAGCAGCAGGCAAACTAGTCAGCTGACCACCTAGGTGCTTATTTCAATGTTTGTGCAGAAATAATGCCAACAGCATGTGTAACAAAGTGGCCTTCCTTCAGCTAGATCCCTCTCAGTGAGAGTGAGCTATATATGAGTTGAGTGTGTCATTAAAACATTCTTAAATATATAGTTCCTTTTAAAGTGTGTTTATCATTAGATCAGCAATCTATTGGCTGGATTGGGTGTTGCTTTTGTGTATAATGCATTTAGAATATTAGACATCTTCGTACAGAGTTTGCAATGAGAATAGGCACAGTGAAACAGTAAGGACACACTTACTCTGTCCTCCACCAAAGATGAAATACAAAGGGGAAAAAATCATTATGGTTAATTCAGGCCTATCCCTGCTACAATGATCTGAAAACAGAGCACCCTGCAAACTCAAGCCTACTTTCCCAACCTTCCTTCTCAACTCCTGAGCCTCTTCAAACATGACTCCATCCAGAGCTAAGATATCTGAGGATTCATTCATTTGGATTATCTATGTCATGGCTCCATCACCTAGAACTTATGATCTAGAACTAATTCTAAAAATAAAAAAGCCTATATACCTTTTGAATTATCTGACAGACTATGAAGTCATGCAGATAAAATTGTGACATTTAAAAATCACTGACATTACCGCACAGATAGCAGAAGAAAGTCTGAAATGTTACTCTATATTTTAACAATTGATTGACTGTCATAATTGAGTGAAGAATAAATAGTATTTTTTATTGTAGTGGTAATAATCTTAAAGAAAATATTAGGAAGCATATAATTCTTTGGTTTAAGTCCCCCAAAGTTACATTTAATCAAATAAGCAAATGCATCTTCCAGATTAAGAAAACTATGTTCAGGTTTATTTTTATCATTGTTTAAGAATAGCCATGAGTGGTTTCTTTATATTAATATTTTGACTTTTAAATTTATTTAGAAATTCAATTCAAAGACATTTTGGAAATACACAGAGATCTTATAAATTTTGTATTTTCTCAGTGGAATTATGACAAATTTTTTCACTCTTATGGAAATGATAACGAGTTACAATTTTCTCTTATCATACTTTTTATCTTATGTTCATTTGAAGATTAAAAGAAAATTCTTTAAATAGTTTAGATATGGCTGATCTCCCTCATTTTGCATCTTCTCAAGGGGACCATGACAATGCATTTGCTTCACAAAATTAATCATGTGAATGGATCTGTCACTCTTAAAGTATCATTTTCTTTTAACAAAAGAGAAGAACCTTCCTACATTAAAAAAGCATCAATATTTAGCTAGAGGTTACTTGTACTGAAAGATGTTTAGTATTTAGACAGAGGTAGGGAAAGATAGATGCAATGTCTTCTGACACCAACTGCCCAGAGTTTAGCCAAACTTCATAGGCTAAGGGCATCGTCCGCACAAGATGGCTCTCACTTCAGATATCAGCTGCAAATTCAGGGGTTTCCAGGCTATTCTCACTTCTGACCAGCAGGATACAAATTTGGGGGTTCTCACTGCCCTCTCGGATTTGATAGTTCACTGGAATGACTCATGGAATTCAGGTAAGTGCTATACTTAAAATTACATCTTTACTATAGCAAAATAATATAACTCAGAACCAGCCAAGGGATAGATGCATAGAATAAGGTCTGGGAGGGTTCCAAACAGAAAGTTTATGTTGTCTTTTCCCCTTGAGAGTACCTGTTATGTTCCTGCCACAGGGATATAACAACATCCAGAGTATTGCCAACCAGGGACGCTCTCCTGAGCTTTGGTGTCCAGAGCTTTTATTGGGGTTTTATTAGGTAGGCATGACTGATTGAACCTCAATTATTTTACAATCAATTTTGGGCATTTTCGGGGAAAGAGTAATGCAGTATTAAATTAGGCAAGAAATGGTTAATAGTTTCCAGAAATAAGTACAAAGCTTTCTATTAAATGAACTCTTACTACAGAATTCTTACTTTCTACGAATTTTATTTCAAATAATGATGAACATGTTATTTATTTCCCAAGGGAATATATCTGTATTCCCAACTAGATGGTACATTGAAGTAATGATAATATTTAGCTAGAGGTTACTTGTTTTAGAGATAGTCCTGGATAGAGATTTCAAATCTGTACATAGATCTCAGGTCTCTCATTCATTTCTGAAATAAGCATTTTTGCATGATCAGATAATACAGTGTAATCCTTAAATATATTGTGTTCAATAACAGAGTCTATTATTATTGCTATTTATACATGTGAGACAAAATCATATGTAGACTTTCTGATGTATATTACATATAATATATATGTGAGGTGAAACTATTTGGAGATTTTCTGATATATATATCAGAAAAAATATATATACACAAATATGTATATATATAAATGTTAACAACAACAACAAAAAAAGTTCCTGGGAGAAAAAGAACTAAATTTCTTATTGAACTGCAAAACTTTTATATATTGACATTCAGGTGTAGCTCATAAAACCCATTAGAACAACTGGCATGTGTGAAAACATTTAAACTCACATGCTAAGTTTTTAAGCTCTTTAAATTTCCAAAAATTCTCCTCTTTTCCACCCTTAACCCTTTTTACTATGTCTACACACAGGTTTATTCACTTCATTGATATTAGACATCAAAAGATGGCATTTTGTTTAAGATAATCTTCTAGTCATTCATTAAACATATTTACAAAGCACATATTATGTTCCAGGCACTGAGGATGTTCCAAACACAGGCAATATGTGTTTGGATTATATGAGTGTGTGTGACACACGCACACTCATATAATCATCACAATCATCATAGGGTTAGGTGCTATTACTATCCACATTCTATTCGTAGGAAAAGAGAGGTTAAGTAACTTGCTGCTGGTTACAGTGTCAGTAAAGTGGCAGAGTAGATATTTGAACCTAGGGGAGACAGCTCCTAAGTGTGTTATGTTGTCATCTGGGATGGAGAGAGAAAACTAAGAATTGGAGGGCTCATCACCTCCCAGGGAGTGCAGGGTAAGAGCAGCATTTTAACCTTTGTTATTACTACAGCCCTTTGGCCAAGGGATTATAGAGACTAGCACCTTTCAACCTCAGGTGGGAAGGCGGCCAGAGGAATAATAATGGAATCAGTGACAACAGTCTGCTATTCCTGGGAACTCTGCGTTGGATGCTACAGTAATCTAAGAGTAAGCTAAGTGTGCATGCATGCGTGTGTGTGTGTGTGTGTGTGTGTGTGTGTGTGTGTGTGTTTAGTTTTATTGTATTAGTTTTCTAGGGCTGCCATAACAAAGTATCACAGACTGGATAGCTTTAGCAACAGATATTTATTTTCTCATAGTTCTTGAAGCTGGAAGTCCAAGAGCAAGGTGTGTAAGCAGGGTTAGGTATCTTCTGAGGCCTCTCCCCTTGGATCATAGACGGCCACCTTCTCCCTGTGTCTTCACATGGTCTTCTCTCTGTCCCTGTGTCCTCTTCTTATAAGGAAACCAGTCATATTGGACTAGGACCTGTCCTAATGATACTTCATTTTACTTAATTACTTCTTTAAAATCCTATCTCCAAATATAGTCACATTCTAAGGTACTGAGGGTTAGAACTTCAACACATGAATGATGGGAGTTGGGGGACAATTCAGCTCATAACAGCTTTCTAGCATTGTTATTTAAAATATCCTTTCCTTAGAAGTTGGAAAATCTTTCCCACTGAATCTTAAAGGCAGATTCTAAACTTATGTCAGCCAAGGAGTGTACAGAGCAGCTGTCCGATGACACCTGGCTCTCTTTTACTCTGATGACTGACACTCTTCCACTTGCACTCTGATTCTCAGGCACGGGAAGACAGAACAGGTAGCAACAGCCCCTGGTTCACTTCTGGGTTTTGCAATAAACTTTCCTCGGAAGATTACCAATTTGTTCTGTCAGCAATTCAGGAAAGCTTCTACCATTCACCCTCTACTATATGATGGAAGAGAAAAAAATTGTTTTTCAAACCATAGAGATAGTTCTCCTTGAATTTTTGAAGCTAAGACTGATTTTTTTTATTATTATTATTCCAGGGTATTGTGAGGGTACAAACATTCTAGTTACACTTTATGTCTTTGCCTCACCCAAGTGCGGGTCAAAGGCGTGCCCTTCCCTCCCTTTAATGCTCCCCGTGTCCTTTAGTTGTAGATTTGCGCCCCCGTCCCCCTAATCCCTGGAGAGTATTTCTGCCATGTGATCACCCTAATGTTGCTCAGTTAGTACCAATTTGATGGCAAGTACAAGTGGATCCCGTTCTGCTCTTGTGGTGCCTCACTTTGGATAATGGACTTAAGTTGAATCCAGGAAAGTATAAGAGGTGCTAGATCATTGTCGTTTCTTATGATTGCTAAGACTGATTTAAGTTGCTAGACATCTATCAACGTTGAGCTTTTATGTCTTTAAGTTGTTTTTGTAAGATTTTTTTGAAGTTGAATTGGATACTTCAATTTTATGTATAGAAAACATGTAGAGAATTTTTCAGAATGCCTATTGATGGAAAGATACCGGAGATCTTTATTAAAAATGTATTCCCCCAAGATTGTAAAGTATTTTATCTTTTGAAATACAAAGCTGATTAAACTCACACAGAAATAATATATTTTTTTCCATAAATAAAATGAGTATACTTTTAGCTAAGGGGACAACAGGCATTGTCTGGTTTCCAGGAATTCTATGAAACGGTAGACTCTCAAAAGTTCACTGAAACGACAGTGTGAAAGAGACTTGCAAGTCACATTCAGAAATCCTTTGATGTTCAATAGTAACTGCTGGTAGTAACACTGAAGGTGGAATTATAGGGTCAATCTGAATGGGAGGAGAACTAAAATTACACAGGGAGATGCACCAAACACAAAGTTGACAGGAACATAATAGGGCAGGAACATTATAAAATTGTAAGGTCCTTAAATTCCACTCTAAATAGGAGGCATTAGCTCCTTAGTAAATAACCAAGATTAAGGTAGTTTGAGAAAAGCTCAACTTTCTGAAGCTTTTGGTAGTGGAATTAAATGCTTTGGTTTTAAGTATAATAAGGCAAGTTAGGTTCTAGAATTTACCGGATTATCTATTTCACAATAAGAAAAATCACAATAACTATTTATATTTTCAGAATGCTTTGTAGCTTATGAAGCTTTCTGCATTTATTATTTCATTTAATCAAATTTTTACAATGAAAAGGAAAAATCCCAGGATTCAGATTTGTTTATGCGTTGAGTCTTGGTTTCCTCACCCATGCGAGGGATAATCACAGAAATTCTACTTACCTCAGGGAACAGTTGTCAGTGTGAAAGGATATAGTGTTACATAAAAAAATTCATTTCATTGCTACATGTTATTTTTATAACAGATACTATTAAACTACAACTTCCGAATTAATCATCTACCAGGTTTTTGATGGTGATTGACAGTGAAGATGGCTCCATTGTCCTTATATTAGAACTGTCAAAGCCTTTAAAAACAACAACTTAATTATTTTATGAAGTTGATGGAATAAAGTTCCTATATAGTAATTTTATTTATGAAGACTCAGAATTTAATTTATTTAATGGTTGTCTTGAAATATATCTATTCATTAGTGATGGAAAAAGATAAAAAGTTGCCAGTAGAGACAGGCAGTTATTTCTCCTCGCTAGAGATGTGAGAAAACAATTACCACTAATTAAGCACCTATGTAGTGCCAAACACGGTTCTAGGTTCTTTGTATAGTTCATCTTTTGATCCTTACACAATGGCATATTACTATTCCTTGGAATTCAGCAGAGATTTACTCAACTAGGAAGCAGTGGAGCTGGGATGTGAGCCCAGAGATGTTCAACCGTAAAGCCTCTTGCTCTTTCTGATAGAGATTTCACCACATAAACATTAAGATGCTCAATTATCAAGTGTTCTTGTGTCTGAATGCCTAGAGGCCTGGTAGGAGTAAGTGGAAGAAGTACATCTAAGCATGTTAGAATGCCTGTTAGAAAAAGCGTTAGAATGGACATCTCTGCAAAAGGCTGCAATTATATTTGACCTTGTCTCAGCTGCTTTATTCAGTCCCTCTCCTCTCCTGTGCTTTCCAAGAGCTTCCCCATGCTGATGTAACATGATGAGGACAAAAGATATTATTCATCAGAATACTTCTTAGGGAAACCATTGTTTGTGTGAGGAAGAAATACTCTGAGAAGTTATTAAAGAATGAAGCTCCAAGGGTGGGAAACTGTAGGAAATGTGGATTGCTAATGTCCCATGCATGAGTCAAAGGGAAGAAATGTTGTTCCTGAGAGGGAGAAAGACAATCAAGGAAAAGTGGAATAAAAGAAAGGGAAAGACAGAGACCTAACAAGCCTGGGTTTTGAGCAATGAAAAGCTCAAGTCCTGGAAGTAAGGAAGCCAAACGGGTCTCGGGAGAAAACAAATTCATGTTGGGTGCTGTCCAGTTGGTGGCTGAGGGGTAAATGAATACGTCCTCTTCTGCTTCCCTACAAAACCTTCGGGAAAGTTAACTATAAAACTCCATAAGGTTTTGGGGGAAGTAGCTTCACTTGGAGGAGACTAGAAGAAACATTGAATTCTGAGTTAGGATCAACACAGGATAAAACAGACAGCCCAAGTGAATGGAGAAGTTGAAGGATGAGGAAAGCCAACTTCTGCATTAGTAATACTCAGTGATAAGAAGAAATGCTGTACTAATATATTCTGCAACATGGGTGAATCTTAAAAACTTTAGGCTATATAAAAGCCAGTCATAAAATACTACACATTATATATGATTGCATTTACATAAAACGTCCAGAAAAGACCAATCAACAGAAATAGAAAGTAGATGAGTGGTTTCCTAGGGCTGGGGTGGGAACATGAATGATTGCCAGTGGTCACCAGGGATCTTTCTGGAGTCATATACATGTTCTAAAGTTGGACTGTGCCAATGGTGGCATGACTGTAAACTTACATGATCAGGGAATGTTCACTGAAAAATGAGTCAACTTTATGATGTGCAAATTATGCCTCAATAAGTCTGTTAATTTATTTATTTTCTTTTTTTTACACTTTTAAAAGGGAATTCATTTGAGAAACATAAAAACATGACAGAACACTTCATAGGGCACTTTACACAATAAAAGAGGCAATAATGCATATTTTTGAAAGCATAGTATACTCAGGTATACTAACAACAGTCACAGAGTTATGAACTGAGGAACCATTAGTTTCTTTTAAAAGGTACTCACAGCAGTTACATTTGAAATGCTACCACTTGTCGAAAAGAGCAGAGTACCTCTGGAAGCACACACTAGAAATTGGTGACAGTGGTTGAAACAGTATTAACCCTTTTGCTTCCCTTAGTTACTAGGAGATACTTGGCTGCTGTTGGTAGTGAGGAGGTCATTAACGGTAGTGGGGTCATTGGAAATGATAGCCTAAGAGGGAAAGACTGTATTATCTATTTTCAGAAAAAAAATAATTTTTACATCATAGAATAATATTGATTTGAGTGTCAATATCCTAGAAACAAGGGATCTAAAGGGAATAGCATTCAGAAATTGAGATAAAAACACCTGTATATTTTGCTGTAATGAGAGAGCTGAAAGCTGAGGGCACAAGGTCTGAGGCCTTTATGTTTTTGATGCAATGGTGATCACGCAGAAGGCTTTTGAAGAGTAATGTATTGACTACACTTTATGTCAGTCATTTTGGCATCATCCTTTTTTCTAGTAGATACAATTAATGTAGCAATTCAAGAGAAAACTATTGGAAAAACATGCTCAAATCATCTTCTTCAGTTTTTTATTTCTTCAAATTCTCTAATTCACTGAGCTTTTTGGATTTATTTTCTATACAGATGGCTTCCCATACAACTGAAATTGCTAAATAATTGTCAACCTTCTGTTCCACTTAGAAAATTTGCACTGATTAGTTGTAACAGGTTAAATCCCAGTATGATCAATTTCATAATAATGAATATCTTTGTAATCTCAAAGATTTTCAAGTCTTAATCTATGGCTCAATTGTTATGTCTTATGTTGAATTCAGTGATCTTCCCAGCAAATGAAAGTGTTTCAGTATCCCCTTAAAACTTTGGTAATGAAATTTCAAAATGCTTGTCAAGGGAGAGCATACTGTAAATTACTGATACCTGGAAATTTGTAAGAAGACGTCACTTAGAAATGAATATGCGATGGTTAATGTGACTATCTTCTTTCCATTACCAGGAATACGTGAATTAAAGCAGGATACAAAGATTTTTTTTCTTTGTTACCAATACCTGCTTCAACTCTTAATGTTCCATTATGACTCACTATCCTCAATGGCCTGTAGGAGTATATTATCATAGTCTCAGAATATGTTAAATGATGCTTTCTAAATGAAATGCTTCATTTAACTTTGGAGACCTAGTCAAAATTTTATTTCCTACATGATAATTTTTAATTAAAACTAAGGATGAAAGGTAAAAGAGACAGTGAATGTATGCACAGGTAACTAAGGGGAAAGGATATGGCCATAGTTAGGGTTGGCCCCTACAAACATTGTGATGTATGGTGAGTTAGTTAAGAGTATGGACTTCGAGTTATATAACCCAAGTTCAAATTCCAGCTTGGCCACTGACTAGTTTGTGTAATTAGATTGAGCAAGTTACTAAAATCTTTAAAATTCAATTTCTTGTGTATATAATGGGGATAACAACAGTATCTACTGCAAAGGATTGTCATGAGGCTTACATAAAACAATCCATATGAAATACATACCAAATCCTTCATTCATTACTGTTAAGGTCATGGTTTTGATGGAAACTTCAAAATTTATAGCAAGAATAGAATACGTTTTCCCACAAACCAGGCTGTTTCATTTAAACATGATCAAGAATTCAAATGCTATCCAGAGAGCCAAAAATGTACTAAAGAGATGGCTCAAGATTCATCTGAAAAATGATTAAAGGACTCAGAATAACATGAGGAGGAAAAATAACTTTGGAATTTTAAAATTAACTAACTTTCAAGTTAGTTAACCTTCTTCTTTTTTTTTTTTTGAGACAGAGTCTCACTCTGTTGCCCAGGCTAGAGTGCCATGACATCAGCCTAGCTCACAGCAACCTCAAACTCCTGGGCTCAAGCAATCCTCCTGCCTCAGCTTCTTGAGTATCTGGGACTACAGGCATGTGCCACCATGCCCGGCTAATTTTTTATATATATATTTTTAGTTGTCCAGCTAATTTCTTTCTATTTTTTTAGTAGAGACAGGGTCTCGCTCTTGCTCAGGCTGGTCTCAAACTCCTGAGCTCAAAGGATCTGCCCTCCTCGGCTCCCCAGAGTGCTAGGATTACAGGCGTGAGCCACCGCTCCCGGCCTAGTTAACCTTCTGAGCTTTAGTTTTCTATCTAGCAAATGGATATTATAACAATATCTTGTTGTGAGAATTCAGTAAGTCTATGCATAGAATGTAGCTAGCACAGCACTTGGCACGGTCAGGGTACACAAAAAATGACGGTAACTTTTGTTAAGGATGACTATTATAATAATTGTTTTGCAGTATGGAGGACAAGACATAACTATCACACAAAGTAAATTGTGTATAAGCGGTGTGTAGAAAAAGGATATGTTCTGAAATCTGAAAGAGTAAATTAAGAGTGAGACAGACAGAGCTTCACAGGGACAATTGAGCAGGTAACATCTGTCCACATGAATTCAAGGAGACCCCTGGGGCACCAAGAAAAGAGGAAGGAGGATAAAGTAAATACACCAATTCCAGCTGGTGAAGGCGGTGGGAAAAGGAAGAAAGACACAGGAGTTAGAGATAAACAATAGCTGTAGCAAAAGAAAGAAGAAAAGCAGCAGCATGATGAGGCTAGGTGAGCTTGGTCAGAAAAGACTGTTCTGTCTGGAGCTGAAATCCTCAGATTAGGAACAAAGAAGCAAGGCATCTACAGAAATTGTGGCGGTAAAGAGTAAGAAGAGAGCAGCCCCAGTGAACGGAGGCAGAGGCAGCCTCCTAAATGTGATACAGCACAACCATTTGACTGGGGCCTGAGACTGGTGGAAGAGATGAGTCAAAAGGGAAGGAAAAGGAGTTCCGAAGAAGCCATAAAGCACGAATTAAAAACACACGTGAAGGAAGTACAATCAACAGGAAGAAAATAACACAAACAAGAGCACAAAAAGCCAGAGATGTGGCCTAAGAAACTCTCAGAGAAGAGAAAATAGATGCATTCTTAGTGCAAAATCAAAGGCTGATGGGGGAAAAATGACAAAAATTTCTTATAAAAAATTCTAAATAATATATGTAGATACTCCCCTTTCCAGGAGGAGGATCATAACTCCTGGCCCTTCTCCCCCAAGTGTGGGCTGTATTTAGTGGCTTGCTTCCATGGAACAGAGCAAGGGAAAACTGGAACACTATCCGAACCAAGTAATAAAAGTTAACATATCGGTGACTTCTTGTGGCTATCACGTACTGCCTGATATAACGTGAGAAGGCACTTAACTCCACAATATTCTTTTCAAAAATCAATAACCCCATTCTAATCATGAGAAAAACATAAGACAAATCCAGAGTAGGGGAAATTCTACGGGATACCTGCCCAATACTCCTCAATATTGCCAAGGTCATGAGAAACTAGGAAATACTAAGAAATTGTCACAGACCAGAGGAAACTGAAGGGACAGGAAAATCAAAGGTAATGCAGTATACTAGTCTAGCTCCTGAAACCGAAGGAAGAAAATGAAAAAACTGATAAAATCCAAAAGTCCAGAGCTAATTAATACTATTGCGCCAATGTTGATTTCTTAGTTTTGACAAATGAACCCTGGTAATATAAAATGCTAACAATAGGGAAGTAGAGTGGAGGGTGTCTGTATGGGAATTCACTGAACTATCTCTACAAGTTTTCTTCAAATCTAAAATTATTCCAAATTTGGCCGGGCGCAGTGGCTCAAGCCTGTAATCCTAGCACTCTGGGAGGCCGAGGTGGGCGGATTGTTTGAGCTCAGAAGTTCGAGACCACCCTGAGCAAGAGCGAGACCCCGTCTCTACCAAAAATAGAAAGAAATTAATTGGACAGCTAAAAATATATAGAAAAAATTAGCCGGGCATGGTGGCACATGCCTGTAGTCCCAGCTACTTGGGAGGCTGAGGCAGTAGGATTTTGATTGCTTTAGCCCAGGAGTCTGAGGTTGCTGTGAGATAGGCTGATGCCACGGCACTCACTCTCGCCAAGGCAAAATAGTATGACTCTGTATCAAAAAAAAACCAAAAAAAAAACACTTATTCAGTAGTTTTTCAGAAGAGTTCACTTTCAAGTGTAGCAGTCAAGAACCCTGCACAAATCTCCCTTTGTTATATTTTAACAGTGTGCAGATCTTTATCATAAACAAATTGA
>CAUYSK010077503.1:0-43453 GCA_963575035.1 Avahi laniger | reverse complement strand
ACGGAATCCAACAGCACATCAAAAAAATAATTCATCATGACCAGTTGAGCTTTATCCCACAGATGCAAGGTTGGTTCAACATACACAAATGTATAAATGCAATTCACCACACAAATAAAACCAAGAACAAAGACCATATGATTCTTTCAATAGATGCAGAAAAAGCATTTGACAAGGTCCAACACACCTTTATGATAAAAATTCTCATCAAAATAGGCATAGATGGCTCATTCCTTAAAATTATCAAGTCCATTTATGACAAACCCACTGCCAGTATCATATACAGTTCTGCCTTTTAAAGTGTACAACTCGACAGTGTTGAGAATCTTCCCAGTGTTGCGCAGCCACCACCGCAGTCGCTGTAGTACCTGCCTCATAGGATCATTTGAGGATTAAACGAGATGATGTCTGCAAAGCAGGAGATCCCGTGCCGAACACTGAGTTTTTCTGCTGGTTGTTGTGCTTGCCACCATGGTTGGTGCTGGGGCTGGCATCATGGAAGGCTGGAAGGAGGGGGTAACAGGGCCAAACGAAACAGAAAAGGAACCTGTGAGACCCACTGCCTGGGCATCCTCTCCAGACGGGAGGGACAGGCTGTCGTTATCAGTGGCTTGTGGGTTCTTTTCCAGTCCCCATGTTGTGCCAACTAAACTGAGTGAACAGGAGCCATTTGGCACTGGGTTGGATGGGTTAAATTCAGAACCAATTATCGTTAAGTCACACACAAACACGTTAACAAACAGGCAAGCAGCCGCACACTTCTGTGATGAACAATAGCTAAGCTAAATTTAGCTCCTCTTTGCCATGAGGGCTGGAGCCCCTGGGAGGCCGGACGTCTCTCTGGGTGCTTCTCAGTTGCTCAAGCACTGCAGCCGGCCCTCAGAGTGTGAGCAGCCAAGCTCAGTGGGCTGCTCTGTTGGGGTATTGCAATCCTGATGCAGAAAGGATGGAAGATCCAGACTCTTCCAGTTTCAGCAGAGCTGCAGCATACTCTCAGAGCGTTTGTGTGTGTCTGCATCCGCGGCACAAATACCACTCTTTCATTTGTTACCCTGGGCTGACGAACAATGCATCATCAAATCTGACTGTTTCTTTTGCAATGGCAAACACGTTCTTGAACTTGGCACTTTTATATGCACCCAGGTAGCCAAGGACTACGGCTTCCTTTGCACTGGGACTGTGATGGCTTTCACGTTGCATGAAAACTTTGGCTGTGATTTCATAGATTCTCTTGGAATTTCAAATTAATGGTTCTCTCTCTCTTTCTTTCTTTCTGGCACTAAATTGCTGAACTGTGTGTTCTCCAATCAAAAAAAAAATTAAGCCAAAAACTGCCCTCATTTTCAGTAAATCATGCTTTTGTTTCAATACAGCATTGATCATGTGCTTTAACGGACAAGGATACGCAGAGATAATTGACTCTAGTCTTCTGCAAAATTGCAATTTTAAATTGTTCTTGCTTTTCATGATAGCACCCCAAAAGTCTTCTAGTAGGCTGTTTCACACAGTATCAGTTTCTCTGCATCACTGCTGTCGCCTTTTCGAACTTTCTGAGTTTGGGAATCTGAAGTCTGAAATAGAAATTAAAGAGTTCAAACTGACTTTTTTTTCTTGGCAGTGAATTACAAACATAGTTGAGATTCTTTAGATCATTCATTCTCAGAGCAACTGAGGGCTATTTTGCCTCCTTGGTGACATTTTTGGTTGTTAAAACTGACTAAAAGGGGCGGAGGGAGGTGGTACTACTGGCATTTAATGGGTAGAGACCAGGGAGACCTGCTAAATGTGATATGATACACAGGACAGCAACTCTCTCCCACCCTAACAAAGAGTTATTCAGCCCCGAATGTCCACAGTGCTGCAAGCTTTAGACTGAATTGCATATCATACTAGATGGCACTGATGGGGGTTTCGGCCAATGGCCCTGATTGTCAATTTGCCATCCTCATCTCAAAGCCTTGGCTTGATGAGATTTACATAGACAGGCAGGGTGGCTCAGTGATTGGAACCTGGGCTTTGAGTTCAAGAGGCCTGAACCTGGGTTCAAAGAGAACAGGGATAAAATTCATGGATCTCAGCCATTTCTGCACATAAACTGTATAAGCAGCTAAAAGGGAATGAGGCCTGGGAAGATGGAGGGAACACCTGGGCAAGGACAGATTTGCAGCACTTCGGACCTCCCATGCCCATACGGCGCCTCTGTGGTTAGTCGGATGCCTGTGCTGCTTATGGGCATACAGCCAGGCACCACCCTCCAGGCAGATGCAGCCCTCGCAGGGTGCACATAGAGGCAGAACACTGGCTAGATTTTGGTCCCACTCTCTAGTCCGACTGGGTGGTTACACAAGATGGTCTTGCTTGGTTCTTCTTTCTGCTCCTTATGTACCGAGGGAGGGAGTGATGAGAGTCCACCTAGGATGAGACATCTGCCAGGCCCAAGGAGCCCCAAATAAATCAGTACCTGGGCTTTAGTAGCATCACCCCAGCCCCCAAGAGCCGCACAGCCGCTCCAAGGCTCTGCTTATCAGTGCCCATAAACTCAGACACCATATAAGGCTGTCATTCTGCTACTTGGAAAACCACATCTCTTAGGCCTTTTGTCCAAATCTGGGATCTAAAAATTCTTTCTGGGCCATGGCTGTGCCATGTCTCTTTACCTATGCCTATGTCATAGGTTGTAGAATCTCCTTGTATAGGAGCCAGCTTTGTGGGATTCAGAAATGCTCCATTTCTGTTGACTCAGGGGCTTTCTGTGGGCAGGGGAGGGCATCGGCGGTACCACAGGTTCACACCTCCTGAGTTCAGATCCCCACCCACCAAACCAGGGTTGGGACCCACAGCAAGATTTTGTTTTGTTTTATTTTATTTCATTTTTTTAAAAATTCTCCAAGCCTTCATTGTCTCTTCTGTAAAGTGGGGAACCACAAAGGTACGTGTGGAAGTTAAATGCAGTCATAAATGTCAGATGATTAGCTCAAGCCCTGGCTAAACAGAGGCTGTACAGGACAAGGCATTGTGTACCACCACACCTTCCTCAGCTTGGCGATGGTCCCAGCAACCTTGGGCAGGGCAGCCTTGTCGTTCTCCTCCTTGGACAGGTACAAAAAGCAACACCCAAGAGGTCACACATCCAGGAAATAGAAGAACCTGAACTAGAACCCAGGACTCTGGAGCCTTGTCCCCCCACTCCACAGCTCTGTTGCTTCTCTTAGGGTGTGACTGCAGATCCATTAGGTGGCCACTCCACCCATTGGCTCCAAGGGCACTGGAAGCTCTGACCACCTTCTCATCCTTCCCCAGCCAGGTCAGTCTCTTCTGCTGGCCCTGAAAAGCTCACATTGTCTCTTTGGATTAAGGCACTGAAGACAAGTCTTAAATACACATCCTATTTAGAAGACAGAGAAGATTTGTAATAATGATAAAGGTTGTAAATGACTAAGGAGGTAGCATTCATTTCTTCACCAAGTATTTCTGGCATGCCTGCTGTGAGCCATCGGCTATGCTGTTCGCTTCCCATGCATTTGCTCGCTGCATCCTTCCAGTCCCTGAGGAGTGGGTGGTATCACCATTCTTCCCATTTTACAGATGAGGAAAGAGAGGCTCAGAGGAGGATTTGGTCTAGACCACAATGGGGAGGGAGTGTGCTCTAGAAGCAGAAAAGGATTAAATTGGCCTCTGAAAGAAACTTTGAGTTCCTGGCACATGTCAGAAAATAGAAGAACTTGCTTTTCATAATATCTACCTTTTAAAAATAATCTAACTTTTTGACAGCATAGTATGAGGATTGCTTTTTGTTATCCTCCTTCTTTCCCTGCTGCCTCCAAAGCATGCCAAACCTCCTTACTTATGGAAAGGAGTGGGGTTCTCACCTAAAGGAGTTGCGGGGAGGCCATAGAATTGTTTGCACAAAGCATTGGACTGATCTGCCCCTGCACTGTGTTCTGACCTGTAGCTACATGAAGTATCATCTTAAAGATGCTTTCCAGAAAGCGTGGCCTGAGCCCACATTTTCCTTTGGCTGAAAGACTCAAATTCCCTCTGAAGATATGTCATATTCCTACACTTAACATTTACTTTAAGTAAGGAAGAAGGAAGTAAATCCAAAGATTGTAAACTGTCCAAACGAGAGAAGAATTACACAGATAAGTAGATAATACATCAGTTTGTAGATACCAGTTGTGAAAAATGGTATTGGATGGAAAACAAGAAACCCACTGTGTGAAGCAAGAGGACGAACTCAGAGAGGTTGTCTGAGATTTTCCTAGGGGGAAGCCCAGCCGATGTGCAAAAGGATGTCTATGAGAATGACCTTCCAGCAAATGTGATTACCACGTGTCAAGGTGGGAGAGAAAGAAAGAACTCTGAAAAAAAATTACAGGTGTATTTGAATAGCAGATATTTATGGGATGTCCACTGTGTGTCAGGCAGGACTGGAACAGTAAACGAAATAGACAAAGTCGCTGCCCTTGTGGGGCTTATAGTTGGTGGGGGGATGAGGGAAAGAAAGACTAGAAAATAAAGCATACTATTTCAGGGGATGATTTGTGCTAAGAAGCAAAACGAACTCTCAGTCCCATAGGTTTGTGTCAAATGCAAACCGTGACAACTGAGGCATAATGCTGGCGTGAACTCTGACCTATTGCTAGTTTGCATTTTGCAGTCTCAGAAGCCCTGTGTACTGGAGCCAGCTTCCTTTTGGCGACTTACCGTCATACAAAAGTTCTATGTCAGAGCCACCCAGAGTGGAACACAGGTCCTTTTCCCTGATCTCTCAAAACGATAACCCAACTATATGAACTAATGAGCAAAAAAAAACACAAGCACACTCCATATGTGGCACGTGCATGTATCAGACTCCTCTGATGATTTGAAGTGCCAATGGAGATTAAATGGCAGCAGCACATGGCCACCAACCCCAAATGGAATGTCGGAGAGTTAAAAGCCCTTCAGTCGCACTTCCCGTGGGCCTCTTGCCACATTGCTCAAAAACTGCCCCCCAACCCCCATGCCACCATACACACACTCACTGCATCTCTCTGTTTTCTGTTTTGTTCTCTTTTGTTTATTATTATTCCTTCTCTTGGGCTCTCTCCAGAAACTCAGCATCTTTCTCTTTTCTTTGAGAACAGATGCGCCCTCTCTCCTCTCAAAGCCACCCGCATGCATAGAGCCGGTCAGGGGCTCTGATGACCAGCAGGTTTCTGGTCAGGCCCTGCTCTTCCCCATGGGAAAAAGGTACATTTTCCTTCCTTTATCTTTTCTCCACCTGTCTCTGGGAGGAGGAGGAGAGAACAGAGTGATTTATTGTAACCTCGACATCCCAATTACTCCACTTCATTTAGAACATAAAAGTGCCTCCATTGGGTTTGGGTTGAACATAGCTCTTCAAAATAGCTCTTCCCTTCCTTCGCCCAAGCTGCTATGCGGGTGAAGGAGGGAGAGAAGGAAACCACCATATCCCTAACAATACTGCATTATGCACTTGAACATTCATGAAGAGGACCAGTCCCATGTTCAGTGTTCTTACCACAGTAAAAACATACAAACAGATAAATAATAAAATAATATACCTGCTCAATGAAAGAGTTTTTCTGAAGCTGTTGCTAGGGGCAACCTTTTTTATCTCTATGTAAATCGAAGGTAGGGTCTGTGCTTGAAGGAGAAGGAAAAGGAGTTTCTAATCTCACTCTGGGTAGAATGGGAAAAACATGTAATTATGCATGTTTCAGAGTAGATGGGACTAGAGCCCTGATGTCCTCATCTCACAGAGGGGCAGCGTGGTTTACCTGTGATCACACACCACAGAGCTACACGCGAGGGCCCAGGAAAACCAGGACTGTCCCTGGACTCAATCTAAGATAGACCTGCAGAATTTTGCGCACTCTATCCACGTCCATTGATACAGTAATGGAAACAACAATTAAACAGACAAAAATAATCATTAAAAATCACCTACCATGTTGCCACTACAAGAAAAAAGTCAACCCTAGAGGTGTGTCCTTCTTTAGTCGTTTGAACACTTTGATACTCCCTGCTTTGGGACACGTGTGTGTTTTCTGTTCCCTCCACCTGGAACATTTTTGCTCCGGGTCTTTGAGTGTCTGGTTGCTGCTTCTCATTGAGATCTTGCTCTAATGCCGCTTTGTCAGAGACATCATCTCTGGCCACTTTATCTAAAGCAGTGACCTGCCTGCCTGGCTCCGCAGAGACTCCCTGACTAATTATTCTATTTCCTTACTTCATTGTACATTTCACCGTCTGAAGTTATCTTTGCCATTTGTCCATTTGTTCAGTAACTTATTGACTCCATAAATGCTTACTGAGGGCTTACCGTGTGCCCAGAACTACTCTAGGTTCTGGGGATACAGCAAGAAGCAAAACCAACAAAAGTCTTCGCCCTTGTGGACCTGAGGTTCTAACGGGAGGTAACAGACCGTGAACAAAGTAAATACTTTCTGTGGACTATACAGAGGGTGGTAAGTGCATGGGGGAAACCAAAACCAGAAGGATGTTGGGAATGCTGGTGAGGGGTAGTTAGGGAAGTCCCTGCTGAGAAGGTGGATTTGGGGTGGGGGATGCTTGGGGAAGAAATAGCATTCCAGGCAGAGAGAACAGCAAGTGCAAAGGCCCTAAGGTAGAGGCAGGGTGGGTGGGGACTGATGGGAGGAAGGGAAGCCAGAGTGGCTGGGTAGGGTGAGCCAAGGGGCGGGGGGGATGGTGTCGTCAGAGGGATGGTGGGAGCAGGGAGTACGTGCAGGGCATTATCTGGCATTGCAGACTGAGGCTTTTACTCTAAGTGAGATGTGGGCAGTTGTAGCATTTTGAACAGAGGAGGGGCATGATCCAGCTCCTCTGTTCAGAAGGTTCATTCTGGCTGTGGTGTTGAGAATGGGGTGCAGGAAGGCAGAGCAGGAAAGTGCTCAGGAGGCTCTGGCTTGGACCCAGTCACGCGAGGACCCAGGCCGGGATGGGGTTGGTAGTGTGTGTGTGTGTGCATACACATACACACACGTCCACAGAAGAGTGAATTTGTGTTCAAGTATTCTGTTTGATTGCTGCCCTCCTTACTTAACAATATGTCATTCCATTTTCATTATCGATAAATACGGAGCTATATCATAATTTTAATCTGTTCGTATTATTCCCTTATGTGGATGTACCATAATTTATCTAGCCAGTCCTGAATTAAACGCTTCAGCAGTTTCACATTTTTCACCATGATAAGCAATCCTGCAGTGAACATTCCTGAACATACATCCCTGAGCATTTGCTTGCACAAGTATTTCTTTGAGATAGAGGCCTGGAAATAGAATTGTTGGGTCAAAGTCTATAAGTACTTGAAAGCTTTTGATACATAATGCCAAACTGCCTGGAAGAATGGATATATCAAGCACATCCCCACCAGCTATGCACCTGTTTCCTCATCTAATTTTAAATATCGTCACTATTTTTATTCCTTGCTAATTTTATAGATTAAAAATATGGTATTTTTTGCTATTTATTGCCATTTCATGGATTTGTTTATATCTTATTTGGGCTATTGGACTTTTTCTTATCAATTTTTAGGAGCACTTAATATATTAAAGACATACTGCCATAAATATTGCATATTTTTAAGGATTTTCCCATATAATCTTTTTATTTTTTCAGAAGTTATGAAATATATACATGTAAAAATATATAATACACCTATGAAAGGTATAAAGGACAAAATAAAGACACCTGTGTACCCATGACTCAGCTCAAGGAATGGAACATTTCTAGTTCCCCAACTGCGTTCTCCTTTCTCCCCCACAGCCAAACCACTCACCTGAATTTGATGATGATGATGATTCCTGTGCTGTTCTTTATAGCTTTAGCCAACATGGAAATCTTCCTAAATAACATGGTTTTAGTTTTGCAAGGTTTTGAGCTTTATGAAAATAAAACCACACTACATGTATATGTCCACAATCTGCTCTTTTTCAAACAACAGTATGGGTGTGAGTTTCCTCCCTATTGAAACTGAGTTGCAGTCCACCCTCTTTCCCAGTGCAACTGTGTAAAAACGTCTCTGGTAGGGCAATTTCCAAGTCCCAAGAAATGCATGTCTTAAAACGTACTAGTCCATGCCAAAAAATGGTTTTTACCAATTTATAGTTTGGTAAGCAATACATGAAGTTTCTGGTTTGTCCCCATCCCTGCCAGGATATATGAGACTTTTTATTTTTTCCTAATCTAGTGGATATGGAATGGGAATAGACAAAAGACAGTTTTGATTAAAAAAAAGGCAAGCTCTTAGAAGAGGTAGCTAGATTTTTTTAAGTGTCTTTTAAAATATTTATTATATTTGTTTTAGTTAGTTTTCCTAGAATACTAAGAAGGCAAACTCTAATAACACTTTTTTTTTTGTTAACTTGGAAGTGAACAGAACTTTAGTTAGAAATTGAGGTAATTTTAAGGTCAGAAAAATGAGCTATCTGGGGGACGATTTGCAGGAAGAGATGGTTACACTATTAAAAAGCTGAACACTGTTCTCTTTGGGGTTGTGGATAAGATCAGTGTTAGAATGCACTATCTAAAAGGTAAAAGGGTTTCCTGAACTAATTTATTCTGAACCAACATTTAAAAACATTCAATTTGCTTGGGTGCAAAAAGGAAATGGGTAGATCAATAGGTAAAGAAATGGGTTTTCTCATGTTTCGGGAAGTGCTTGGTGATCGACACATATCAAACGAACCCATCCGAGTTGTGTGCACCAACTAGATTTACTTTAGATTCTTTATATGTAAATTTCTTTGATAATATAGTTTTACTCTGCATTTTTGGCAGGTTTGTGAGAAGTGACAAATGTTCTTCTAAGGCACTGGAGAACAATTGCTCACCTTTTCTCTTTGCTTTTCTCTGGTGATAATCCGTGTGCACATTGTCATGCCAAACATCTGGTTCATGTGTGTGGGGAGCCAGTTGTGCTTGTACCGCACATTTCAGCTGGGAAGCACCCAGCCTGCTGACAAATTGCATCACCTAATTAGGCGTGAACTCTAAAGCAATCCATGCTTGTTTTTGCAAATGTAAAATGCCACTCTCAATCTATTGTGTTTTCTCTCCAGGTCTAAAAGCATCACAAATTAGTGGGTTTGGGAAGCCAGAGATTTCACAGGCAAAAGTTGATTGCACAGATGGTCCGTGGTTCATCACCACAAAACCTTCTGAGTACCATTCCTGACTTTATGTTTGCAACCGTATGGTGGTGTAGTCAGAGAAACATGGGAATTCCAGACAGGAGATGTGGGTTCTAGATGCCTACAAATGAGTTCTGTGGCTTTAAACAACGCGCTTCCCTTTCTTGGCTAATGTTTCTTCATTTGCAAACTGAAAGGGTTGGACATTTTCACTAAATATATATTTTTTATTATTTGCAATGTACCAGGAGCCAAAATAGTAATTATAATAATAATAAGCATGGTCTCCGCTCTGTAGGATGTCCACAATTTGGAGAGGAGGGACAAAGAAGAGTCAGACAATTCTAATGTGGTGAGATAAGCAGACTGTGTGAATGTGGCAGAGCACAGTGACCCCCTAGCTCAGTTCAGAAGTTAGGGGATGCTTCGTAGGGCAGTACCACTGCTACCAACCCATGGAGGATGAAGAGGGAGTGGATAGGAAGACAGGGATGGGGGAGGATGTTACCTGACAATAGAAGTATGTGCAAAGGCACAGGCATGTGGTAAAACAAAAGTGCCACATGTATCATATCTGAGGCCCTGTGATGCTTTTAAAACATGGCCCCAAATTCTTTGACACCTTTCCCATGGACAGGTGGGAGTCTGTGTCCCCTCCCTTGAATTGCGACAGGCTTATAAATATGGCAGAAGTTAAGCTGTGTGAGGCTAGGTCATGAAAGGCATGGCAGCTTTTACCTTGTTCATGGGGAAATTCACATCTAGAGCCCTGAGCCATGTCAGAAATCCAGCTATCCCCAGGCCTCCATACTGTGAGGAAGCCCATGCTAGTCACATGGAGAGACCACGGTAGGCTCTCTGGAAATCCCAGCTGAGGCCAGACTTTGTATCATCCCTGCCTGGGCACTAGACATGTCAGCAAAGAGACTCTCTGTGATTTCAACAGCAAATGAGCCACATCTTGCCTGCTGAGACCTCCAGCATCATGGAGCAGAGACAAACCATCCCCACTCTTCTGTCTCTGAATTCCTGACCCATAGGATCCATGAGCACCATACAGTGGTTGTTGTTTTACACCATAAAGTTTTGGGGTGGTTTGCTATGCAGCAATAAAGAATGGGAATGAGTCTCTTTCAGCAATAAAATTTGGTTATCCTGTAAAACTCCAAATCCAAATCCTGTTGTTCCAAAAGCAAGCTTTGATTACATGAACTTTTGGTTTGAAGAAAAACAGTTGCAGGAACATCAAGACAGACATTGAATTCTTCAGAGAAATTATAGTCAACAAACCCAAATTGGTTTACATTGTAACATGAATTTCTTGATCCACATAATCGGGAAGTTCCAGGTGTGCATCAGGGACAGCAGGATCCAGGAATTGAAGGGATGATGGGAATCTCGTTCCCTCCAGTTCTGCATTCTGCTGTGCTCCATGCTGGCTTAAGTATCAGGCAGGTGATCCTCAAGGGCAGGCAAGATGGCCATGGTTAGCACCAGCCAACCAGCCCCAGCAGGGAGTGTCTCATTCTCAATCATTTCAGCACGCTTTTCAGGCCTGACTGCTGTTCACCGACCTTGACTGGACCTTCTCGGATTACATACCTGCCTTTGGCCCCATGACTGTGGCCATAGGAAAGCAGTCCCCCAATTGGCCAGGCGGGGCCACAGAGAAATAAGGTTCTCAGCAAAAGCGTAAGAAGAATCCTTGTCTCCTTTCCATGAGCCTTTGGAGATCAGCGGGCTACCAAGTTTCTTGGAGGCTTTTCTACCCCCACATGCCCAGGCATGGCAGCAACACAGAATATTGGGGAGAACTTGTGTGATCCTGGAGCTTGATCATTCCATGTGGGGATCCCCTCCAAGGAGAGTGTCACAAGAGCCCAGAGAGCTGGATTTCTTCTATTCAGGTGCTTCCTCCCCACCCCTCCCTCAAATACTGCACCTGGGAGTGCAGTTTGAGTGAAAATTTGGGGAGCAGCCACTTCCCCCCAGTGGGGGTGTGCTGTAGGGTGAAGTTCCCACAGAGAGCGGGTCCCACACCCTTCCATTTAGTAACTTGTAGTGGACCCATAGTGCCCAATTTGGGAGCTCCCTCCCTGCAAGCATTTTGTGCAGTTGCACACCAGCGGGTCAGACAAACAGGCCAGACCTTATGCACCCCAGACTAGAGTGGGTTACTGAGGACACAGGGCAGAGGTCTGGTAGCTGGACTCCGGTGGAGAGGAGGCCCATGTGGAAAAAACCAATGGAAGAAAACTGTGGGGTTCTGAGACTGCAAGCTGGGAGAGCACTCATTCCCCTGCACAGGAAAACTGCCCTGTGGGATTGGGGTAGATCCTCCTGAGAAGAGCCCACCTGGGGAGCCATAGCAACCAGGTCAGAGCATTGAGGCTAACCTGGAGCTGCAGCCCCTCCCCCACACATTTCATCCAGGAGAGAAGTTTGAGCGGAGATTTTGACGAGTGGCAGCCTCCCTCTAGTGGACTCATTCTGCAGGCTGAGTCTCCACAGAGTGGGGCACATGCCTCTTTCCTAGAGAACTTATAGTGGACTTGGGGTGCCCAATTTGGGAGCTCTCTACCCACTAGCGCTTCATGAAGATGCACACTAGTGGGTCAGACATGCAAGCTGGGGGAAGGTTTGAAAGCCAGACAGCCAGACTGTGAATCTCAGATGCCCCATCTCCACAAGCAGACTTTCTGGTTGGGTGGGGCCACTTCAGCCCCTCCCTAGCGGCTTTCCCTAGAAGGTGGGAGCAGACCTTTGAACCCCACCAAAAGGGCCACCTTACCAGCTGTTGTGGAGCCTGAGGGCAGGCTCACTTACCCACCCACTGTGGCAGAGAATAAGGACTCACCAGTAAGTTCCAGGACTCTGCCCACCACCTGGGGCATTTGCATACTCCACTTGAGAGGTCAGAGCTGGTCACAGATCTTGAACACTGCAGCTTGTTCCTTCCAGCAAGCACCACCTACTGACAGGAAGGTCAATTTGCACAGCCCTTTACAGAGCATTTACTGATTCAGTCTTACAGGGTGACATTGATTCACACCCACAAGTGGCAACTACTTTCTCAGAGATTACATTGGGTGTGCCAATACAATTCACATGGCTAAGAAGTCCACAGGGATGGGGAAAGAAAGGATTTCAAAGACCTCCATCCTCTCTCATTAAAGAGAGACAGAGAATCTGCCCACACACATAACTCACCACTGCTACAGCCTACAAACAACTAGCAACTGAGAAAAACACCACACTAAGGATATCTACAACCAAGGCTTCTACCCAGAACCTAGATCACCATCAAATCACCCACAAAAAAAGCCAAATGTTCTTAGCCAACATATGCTACAAATACACACATACGAGTGAGGGAAGGGAAAAAGCCCCATCTAAACAAAAGAAAATCCAAAAATAAGAAGCAACAGCTGCTCCAGATGAGAAAGAATCAGCAAAAGAACTCTGGAAGTATGAAAAATCAGAGTGAAAGGATATCCCCCAAAGGGAACACCAGCTCTCTAGCAATGGATACCAACCAAAATTAAAATATTGAAATGACAGATAACGAATTCCAAATATGGATTGTAAGGAAACTCAACAAAATTCAAGAGAAAATGGAAAACCAACTCAAAGAAACCAGAATGAAAAATTTACTAAAGAGATAGACATATTAAAGAAAAACTAAATAGAATTTCTGGAAAGGAAAAATTCATTTAAGGAAATACAAAACACAGGGGAAAGTTTTAAGACTAGACTAGACAGGCAGAAGAAAGAATATCAGAGCTTGAAGACAACACTTTTGAATTAACTCAGTCAGTCAAAAATAAAGAACAGAGAATTAAGAGAAATGAACAAAGCCTATAAGAATTATGGGATTATGTAAAACAGCCAAATATGAGAATCATAGCCATCCCTGAGGGTGAAGAAGAAAACTCACAAGTGCTGGAAAACCTATTCAAGGGAGTAATCAAGGAAAAGTTCCTTGGTCTTGCTAGAGATTCAGACATCCAGAATGCAAGAATGAACACCTGGGAGACTCATCACAAAGAGGCAATCACCAAGCTACCTAGTCATCAGACTGGCCAAAGTCAACATGAAGGAGGAACTCCTGCAAGCTAAAAGGAGAAAACATCAAGTAACTTACAAAGGAAAACCCATCAGTCTGACTGCAGACTTCTCAACTGAGACCCTATAGGCCAGAAGGAATTGGGGACCCATCTTCAGTCTTCTTAAACAGAACAACTTCCAGCCCAGAATTTTGTACCCTGCAAAACTAAGTTTCATAAATGAAGGAGAAATAAAGACCTTTCCAGACAAGCAAACAGTGAGAGAATTTGTCAAGACCAGACCTGCCCTGTAGGAAATATTCAAAACTGCATTGTACATGGATAGGCACAATGGTCACCCACCAGTGTAAAACCACACAAAAACTAAAGCTCAGAGCTCATATAAAACAATAGAAGAAAGAGGTAAAACAAAGCAACAAAGTATTACACAACCAAATGAACAGAACAGCATCCCACATATCAATTCTATCAATCAATGTGAATGATCTGAATTTCCCACTCAAGAGACACAGGCTGGCTGAATGGATAAAAAAATACAAGCCAAGTACCTGCTGTCTTCAAGAAACATGTCTAACCCACAAGGACTCTTACAGGCTCAAGGTTAAAGAATGAAAAAAAATAAACAAACATTTCATGAAAATGGTAACTACAGGAAAGCAGATGTAGCCATTCTTGTAACAGATAAAATTGACTTTAAATCAACAATAGTAAAGAAAGACAAAAAGGGTCATTATGTAATGGTAAAGAGAGCTATCTAACAAGAAGACATAACAATCCTAAATATTTATGAACTAACACAGGAGCACCCAGATTCATAAAGCAAACACTACTAGATCTAAGCAAAGAGATAAACAGCAGCATTGTAATTGCCAAGGACTTCAACACCCCCCTGACAGAACTGGATAGATCATCCAAGCAGAAAATAAATACATAAACACTGGACTCATGAGACTCTAGAACAAATAGGCTTAATAAACATTTACAGAACATTTTACCCCCAAACTTCTGATTATACGTTCTTGTCATCAGCACATGGAATATTTTCCAAGATTGATCACAGTTTAGGACACAAATCATGGCTCAACAAATTAAAAAAAAATCAAAAATCATACCACGTGTCTTCTCAGATCACAGTGGAATAAAACTAGAAATCACGGCCGGGCGTGGTGGCTCACACCTGTAATCCTAGCACTCTGGGAGGCTGAGGAGGGTGGATCGTTTGAGCTCAGGAGTTCAAGACCAGCCTGAGCAAGAGCAAGACCCCGTCTCTACTAAAAATAGAAAGAAATTAATCAGACAACTAAAAAAAATATATGGAAAAAATTAGCCGGGCATGGTGGTGCATGCCTGTAGTCCCAGCTACTCGGGAGGCTGAGGCAGTAGGATCACTTGAGCCCAGGAGTTTGAGGTTGCTGTGAGCTAGGCTGACGCCACGGCACTCACTCTAGCCCAGGCAACAAAGCCAGACTCTGTCTCAAAAAAAAAAAAAAAAAAAGCAAAAAAACTAGAAAACACCAATAGAAACACCCAGTTTTACACAAAGTCATGGAAATTAAACAACCTCCTGCTGAACAATAATTAGATCAATGATGAAATTAGGATGGAAATCAAAATATTCCTTGAACTGAATGACAAAGGGGACACAAGTTATCAACATCTGGGAATTTAGCAAAAACAGTCCTAAGGGGAAAATTAATAGCCTTAAATGCCTAAAACAAAAAGAAAGATCACAAATTAACAATCTAATGACACATCTCAAGGAACAAGAAAAGAAAAAGCAAATCAAACCCACAGCCAGCAGAAGAAATAACTAAGATCAGAGCAGAACTAAATAAAATTAAAACAAAAGAAAATAATACAAAAGATCAACTACACAAAAGTTTGTTTTTTCAAAAGATAAACAAAATTGATAGACCTCTTGCTAGATTAACCATAGAAGAGAAAGGACCCTAATAAGCTCAATCAGAAATGAAAAAGGAGATATTACAACTGATACCACAGAAATACAAAATATCTGTACATACGATGAAAATCTCTATCTGTGCACATAAACTTCAAAATATAGAGGAAATGGACAAATTCCTGGAATCACACAACCTCCAAACAGTGAATCAGGAAGAAATAGAATTCCTGAACAGACCAATAGTGAGCAATGAGATTGAAGCAGCAATAAAAAAAAATCTTCCAACAAAAAAAAACCCAGACCAGGTGGTTTCATAGCCAAATTTTATTATACGTACAAAGAAGAGTTGGTCCCCATACTGCAGAAATTATTCCATAACATTGAGAAAGAGGAAACCCTCTCCAACTCATTCTACAAAGCCAGTATCACCTTGATACCAAAGCCAGGAAAGGACACAATAAAAAAAGAAAACTACAGATCAATAACCCTTATGAATATAGATGCAAAAATCCTCAATAAAATACTAGCAAACCGAATTCAACAGCACATCAAAAAGGGAACCCACCATGACCAGGTGGGCTTCATGCCAGGAATGCAAGCATGGTTCAACCTACATAAATCAATAAATGTGATTCACCACATAAACAGAAGCAAAAACAAAGATCATATGATCATCTCAACAAATGTAGAAAAAGCATTTAACAAAATTCAATGCCCTTTCATGATAAAAACCCTCAACAAACTAGGCACAGAAGGAACATACCTTGAAATTATAAAAGCCATATATGACAAACCCATAGCCAACATCATACTGAATGGGGAAAAGCTGAAAACATTCCCATTAATAACTGTAACAAGACAAGGATGCACACTGTCACCACTTCTATTCAACATAGTGCTGGAAGTCCTAGCTAGAGCAGTCAGGCAAGAGAAAGAAATTAAGTGTATCTAAATCAGGAAATAAGAGGTCAAACTATTGCTTGTTGCTGGCAATATGATCTTATACTGAGAAAACCCCAAAGATTCCAAGAGACTCCTGGAATTCATAAACAAATTCAACAAAGTCTCAGGGTACAAAATCAATGTACACAAATCAGTAGCATTCCTATACACCAATAACAGTCAAGCTGAGAGTGAAATCAAAGACTCAATACCATTCATAAAGACTACAAAGAAAATAAAATACTTAGGAATATACTTAACTAAGGAGATGAAAGATCTCTACAAAGAGAACTACGAAACACTGAGAAAAGAAATTGCAGAGAATACAAACAAATGGAAAAACATATCATGCTTGTGGATCAGTAGAATCAGCATTGTTAAAATGGCCATACTACCCAAAGTAATTTACAGATTCAATGTAATCCCCATCAAAATACCAACATCGTATTTCACAGATCTAGAAAAAAAAATAATTCTATGCTTTATTTGGAACCAGAAAAGAGCCCAGATAGCCAAAGCAATCTTAAGCAAAAGGAATAAATCTAGAGACCTCACATTACCAGACTTGAAACTATATTACAAGGCTATAGTAACCAAAACAGAATGGTATTGGCACAAAAATAGAGACGTAGACCAATGGAACAGAACAGAAAACTCAAATATAGAACCATCCGCATACAGCCAACTGATCTTTGACAGAGCAGACAAAAATATACACCGAGGAAAAGAATGCAATCCCAATTCACTAAATGATGCTGGGAAAATTGGATAGCCTCATGCAGAAGAATGAAACAAGATCCATGTCTCTTCACCACTCACAAAAATTAACTCAAGATGGATAAATGACTAAAATGTATGGCATGACACCACAAGAATTCTACAAGAAAATGTTAGAAAAACTCTTCTAGATATCAGTGTAGGCAAAGGATTGATGAAGAAGACCCCGGTGGTAATCATGGCAACAAGAAAAATAAATAAATGGGACTTTATTAAATTAAAAGGCTTTTGTACAGCCAAGGAAATAATCAACAGAGAAAATAGACAACCTACAGAATAGGAGAAAATATTCTCAAGCTACACATCTGATAAAGGGCTAATAACTGGAATCTACAAAGAACTCAAGCAAATCAGCAAGAAAAAAATCAAGCAACCCCATCAAAAACTATGCAAAAGACATGAACAGAAGATTTTCAAAACAAGATAGACAGATGACCAATAAACATGAAAAAATGCTCAACATCATTAATCATCAGGGAAAAGCAAATTAAAACAAAGATGAGATATCACCTTACCCATGTTAGAGTGGCTTTTATTAAAAAGTCCAAAAATAATAGATGTTGAAGTGGACGCAGAGAGAAAGGAATGCTTTTATACTCTTGGTGGGACTGCAAATTAGTACAACCTCTATGGAAAACAGTATGGAGATACCTCAAAGAACTAAAAGAAGACCTACCATTTGATCTAGCAATTCCACTCCTGGATATTTACCCAAAGGAAAAGAAATCATGTTATCAAAAAGACACCTGCATTTGAATGTTTATAGCAGAACAATTCACATTGCAAAGATGTGGAATCAATCCAAGTGCCCATCAATTCATGAGTGGATTAATAAAATGTGGTATTGTGTATACCATGCAATACAACTTAGCCACGAGGAAGGATGACTCAATTCCTTTTGCAACAATTGGGATGGAACTGGAGACCATTATCCTAAGTGAAGTATTGATTGAAAGAATGGAAAAACAAACACCACATGTACTCAGTATTAAATTGGAGCTAACTGATGGGCACATATGTGTATAGAGGAAGTAAAACTTATCGGAAATTAAGGGGGGTGAGTAATGGGTACAATGAACACTATCTGGGTGACGGCACACTAATAACCATGATTCAAGCATTATAATAGTTATCCATGTAACAAAAAATATTTGTACCCCTGTAATACTTTGAAATTTAAAAAAATTAAAATTTAAAAAAAAGAAAAAAAAATCAATGCTAAGTAAAGAAAACAGGTTCCCCTTAGGCTGAAACCTTTTATGCTGTCCACAGTTGCCCATTTGGCATAATCCTATACTACTTGGGCTTCATAGAACTGTCCCTTTTACAGGTTTAATTAACACCAAAACAACAAGGTAGTTATGCCTCCAATACAGATTGATGAAAATTATTTCCTAGGCTTATAGAATTTGGGGATTCCTCATATTTAACCATACCTTATATCATTCTTGTTTGCTGTTAATTAGTAAACATTTCTGAATTTTAATGATGAGTTCCTTTGTATATGCTTTTATTCAATAATAAAAATTTAAACAGCATGTCCTACTTTCCTTCAAAATAAGTCAATTTTTAAAAAGCATAAAATATGTAGTTTCATGGATCTTATTCTAATCACTATGTTTTACTCAAATAATACAGTGGAAAACCCCCAGGCTCTCGATATGCCTTCCTTTTCCCCATGTTCTTTTGCTTCAGAGTCTTAATGTTGGATCTCACCATCGCCTTTAGGATTCTAAAACACATACACATGAGATCCAGGACTTTTTCTTGGGGTTAATCAATAAAATGGAACACAGGGAGATCCAGAATCAACAAACAGTTCAAAAGATACCTTCCGCATTATGGATAAAAGGTGGGGAAATAACAGAGATCCAAGAAAGAAAAAAGACAATTTGCACCATGGAAACAGTATTATGATAATTAAAAAAAAAAAAAGCATATTTTTCCTTCCAACATGCCCCATAGTGAATGTGAAATTAGTAGCAGGAAAGAAAGGACCTTGCCTTGGAATTGAATCTAATCTATGTAACCCATGCTGTGTGATTCCTCAGCATAATTTTGGGGTCTTTCTAATAGCAGGTTTGTAGGATTCCACCCACAGAATGGGGAACATTGCCATTGCCATTGAATAGGCCATCTGTGGACCTGGTGTGACCTCCTCACTTCTAGCACACAAGGAAGACGCTCTTGCTCTCTTTCAAGATGATAAGGATGACTAAGATAAAAATTCCTCAGTCTGAGAAAGCTCTCAATCATTCCCTTCCCCTGGAGAGCCTGTCCTGGCCACCACCTCCAGGAATGCGGTGTGCCTCCCGTTCTTGTCAGGTCGTCTTTTCTGTGTTGTGTTATTGGATCCACCATAATTCAGGTAGAGAAGAAGCGGAGTCCAAAGTCACCATCAGGTTGCTCAGACTCTGTATTAGACATTCTGGGAGGGAGAATTGAGAGACCGCTGTCCTTTTCTGGAAATTTCCTTCCACTGGCATCTGGGAAGACTCAGAAGACCAAGTTGGTCTCTAGGGTGGGTACAGAGAAATCCAGGCACAATGTAGAGTTCTTCCTGGATCCTTCAGGCAAATTGTGAAGGTGAAGTTTGAGTTTCTCCAGATGCCAAGGAAGAGGACAGTCCAGTGTGGCCGGCAGGGCCCAGACTCCAACAGAGTCAGCAGTGAGAGGAAATAAACTGGCCCCTTTCTTGTGTTTACACTGTGTATTTGTACTTGTGTCTTCATTGCAGTATAATTTTGTCTGTAAATGTGTTTTTCAAGCTAGAAATTATAGGGATCCAGATGTTCCTAATGAGTCTTCTTCATTTGGTTTCTGTTTCACTCACAAGGGTGGACGTGGAGCTTTATTTTACATACAGATCTGGTTCTGAAGGTCTAGTAGTAAGCAGATGGGTAAACCTGCAGTTCACACTACCCAGCATGGCTTGTCTACAACAGAATCGTGTTACCGTGGCTTTAATTATAGGCCAAAATACAAGTGATGGCAAGTTTTTCCTAGATCTTATTCCAGAAAAAAAATATTGTAGCCTTAACTTATACCTCTGCCCTCTTAATTGCACCAGCTTCCTTTCTGTTTCTCAGACATGCCAAGGCCTTTGCTATGCCAGGGCCTTTGGTCACGTTGTTCCCTCTGCCTGTAACACTCCTCTCTAGAAACTTGGGTGGCTCAAGCTCACCTATCAAACATTAATTCGAGAGCTGCCTACCAGGGTTGCTCTGTTGGTATGAACTCCCCACCCTATCCCATGTGTTCTCTCCCATCCTCGTTTATTTCCTTGGTAACATGTAACAGCAAGTGTAATGATCTCTTTGGTTTGTCTACTTGCTATCTGCTTGCATCACACCTTGTTGTGAGATTCTCAGGCCCATGAGAGCAGGTACGTGTCTCTCTGGCTCACCACTGAGTCCCTTATACCCGGTGCAGCACCCGACGCACAGTGTGTGCTCCATAAATCTGTGTTAAGTACGTAGGGTGAGTAAGTAAAAAAGCAAGGAAAGAACCCCAGAGGAAAGTGTCTGGTGAGTGCAGCCAGTTTGGTCAGGGCTGCAGATCTGCTGGCGTTGCTGAGGACCATGTGAGCTACCAGCGGCCTCTGTGGTGGGCTTCAGTTAAATCCCTTTGTGTGCCAACTTGGACCTGTGAACCAAGAGGATGGAGATCTCTCACCAACCTCCTTATACTCCCCTTCCATTAAAAATGACTCCTAGACACCCAGGAAGGGAACTCATGTTCATTCAATAGCTACCATGCACCCGCCCAGCCTGAGCTAGACAGTTAACACTCATCTACCTTAATCCTCACAAACGCCCAATGAGAGTAGGTATCCATATACCCTTTTCAGGTGATGGAACAGAAGCTGGCACAAGTTAGCTGTCTCAGCAGGAGGCACACAATCAGGGTTGCAAGTGACACAGAGTGGCACAGGATGGGCACACCACATCCATCTGGTGCCAAAGCCTGTGCTGTTCCCGCTACCACGCAGCACTGCCCCACTTGGCTCCCAGGTCTCCCTGCAGTGAAACTTGCGCAGCCTGTCCACTCTCTTATCTGCAACTTACCTGTCTTTAGTTTGACATTTCTTCTTCCCCTATTTTAGTGCCCAAAGTGTTCTTTGTTCTCTGTCTGGTCTTGGGCAAGTTACTGAGACCTCTCTGAGCTTTGGTTTCCTCACCTATAAAATTGGAATGCTAATAGCCCCTATTATGGCTACTATGAGGATTCAAACACTTAAATAAATCCTTAGGCACATACCTTATGGATATTAGCTATAATAATAAATATTGTTATATTATTAGTTAGGATAAGTAATGATAGTTGCTTCAACAAATAAAACCCCCAAATTTCAAGGGCTTAACACAATAGCAATTTATTCCCTATTCATCTCACAATCCAATGTCGGTCAATACAGAGGCTCTGCTCCACGCAGACATTGGGGCTCCAGGCCCCTCCACTCTGCAGTGCTGTCATCTCCTAGGGCCTGAGAACCCAACACTGAATTGTTTGCATCAGCTGGCAGCTAAGAAAAGAGAGGGTAGAGGATGATGCAAGAGGTTTTACAGGCCAGCCTGGAAGTCGTGGACATCCTGTCTTCCACACGGCCCCACCTAATTACCTGGGTTTTGTGGTCTAGCTCTATGCCCAGAACCCGGTGGAGGACCATGGATGTTGGTGAGCACTGAGGTTTTCTGCCATATCGTTACAATTATAATAGTTTTTCGCAAGCCCCTTCCCCCATTTTAGCAATCCACCTAAAAATACCCCTGCCCTCCCAAGCTCCCTACTTGCTCTTCAATACTTATCTTCCTGAGGTCAGTCGTATTTCTTCAGAATTTCAAACCGTGATCACAGAGAAGTGTTCCCCACATAAGATAACAGCTAACTATTTTCTTTTAAATCATTTGATTTGAGTTAATGGTTAGTAATGGGTTAATGTATAATGGTGCTTAGGACTATTTACATTTTAAAATAAGACTCACTGAGAAAAGATGAACTGAGTGAGAGGGAGGAGACATTCGGGCTTTCAGCAGGTGGTAGCCTCATCCTTTCAGGTAGAGTCTAAGAGGAGAACTTGGTGGTAATCTTCTTTCTTCTCTCCTTCCCAGGTGTAACGGCAACTTCTGGGTAGGGAAGGCTACCTCCCTGCCTCCATGAACTGAGGCTTTCTACTGCCCACACAGTAGCCTCTTTTATTCTCCCCTCTCCAGACTGCCAAGAGAAAGCTCTTTGGCATACAAAGTAGGATTCTGTCTTCCTTATCACGGTGCTTTCTTTCATTTGCCGGAGCCTCACCGACCAGATATGCATGTTGCAGCTGTGTGAGCTCCTACAGGCGTTATCAATCACTGAACACACAACAAATGTTTCATGAGTGGTTTCTATGAGCAAGGGAGCTGTTATGTTTCTGTAAAGTGGGAGGGAGCATGTATTTTTGGTTTAGGTTATTTCATTTTTGGAGTTTATAAAATGACTGGTAAGTCACAGAAAAGATTCCCCACCTAAAACACAAAACTCTCTTCTATCTGATCTGCCTTTATGCATTTTTCTAAGTCTCTGGTTTTCTAATTAGGGGGAAAGAAGAGAAAGTTTTATTCCCATCCCCATTATAGCATGTGACCATGTTTCAATTATATTTTTCTTTTGGTTGGATAAGGGTAATGAATAGATCCTTATCAAATAATTTGATAGACATTGTTATATCCAGCAACTTTTGCTAATAAGATGCGCTTGGAATCTCATCTGTGTTTGAAGTTCACGCTGACACATGCAGAGTGTCAGAGAGAGGCTCCTGGGGCCATCCCAGTATGTATAATCTGCATCTCCATGTTGATTCACAGATGTTAAAGCTGCAGGTGACTGTTCCTTTTGTTGGCAACTCAAGTCAATGGCCCCTAATGGTTTATCGCATGAAAGGGCAATTACAGGCACAGTACAGTAGGGTGTGAGGTTCTGAAATCAGGGACTGAGGTAAGAGCTGCAAATGACTGAAATATAGCCCCTCAGATTGCCCATGCAGTACATGGTGATTGCCCCCCAACATTGGAACAGATCGCTCTTTTATGGCTAAGCACCAGGTGAAATAGTAGGGAACTTCTTTCATGAAATTTTATATCTTTTTATATATTTGTATGTGGGTAGTCAAATGTAGTCAGCCCAGTAAGACGAAGGCTTACAGAAACTGAGATCCATAAAGGAACGTCATCTTCCGTTCTGCCAGTTCTGAGTGCGTGGAGTGGAATGGCACACGGAATAACTTGTACCAGTTCGAATGCTCTATCCATCTATTGGCCTATGCCTTACTTACACAGTTGAAGTCACCCAAAGTAAATGATGAATGGTGCGACTTTCACAATAATCATTGATTGAGTTCTTATGACGTGTGTGACACTGGGATGAACCCTTTATAAGTGTGACACCATTTTATCTTCTCAAGAACCCAATGAGCTAGGTGATATTATTATGTCTGTTTTATAGATGAAGATATTGAATCACTGTGAGATTAAATAATCTGCTCAGGTAAGGGTGAGCAAAACAACAGTTAACCAAGGTCTGGCTGCCTCCAAAGTGCATGCCATCATGTCATACTGCCTTGTGAGTCATTGCTGTTAACCCATTCTAGACAAGAAAATGGTTAGAACTGAGCTAAGCCCAGAAAAGAAGCTTGGTTTTCCTTTTCTTGAGTAAGGTAGTCTCCTTGTCGCAGTCTCTCTCATCCCTGAGTGCCTACACTCAACAGGTCCTAAATAAAATGCTGTTACTCTTTCAATTCAGTTCCTAGAGTTTGTTTTTCCCTAATACCAAACCCTCCCATTTAGTTCTCTTCTGCATCTTTCTATGTTGGTAACATGGGAAGGATGAGATCTCCATCCTGTATCTACTCGTGGGTCTTGCTGAGACTTTTGCAACAATTATAATTACAAGTCACCTTGGTGCCTTCCTGTATCCCCAAAGATGAGCAAGTGGCTTTGACCATACAAAGTATTTAATATGTACATTGTTTCAAAAAACACACCCCATCTAACCTACACCCCCAACTTCTACATAATAAAGCAATGGTCTTATCCTGAAATTAAAAGGAAGGAGGGAAAGGAAGGAAGGGAAAAAGAAAGAAAGAGTGGAGCGGGAAGGCTAGAGGAAGGGAGAAAGAAAGGAGAGGAGGCAGGAGAGCACCATGCTGCCCACCAGCCCCCGATATCTTCATTCAGAACATGCTAGAACAAAATACTGGAGGAAGTTGCATTGGCTTTCCAGTTTGGTCTTCTCAGAGCTGATCCCTTCTTGGCTGTGTGATCCAGGCAGCTCATTCACGTCTCCAGAGCCTCTGCTTTGTCACCTGTAAAGTGTTGAGAATAATAGTATGTGCCTCGAAGAACTGTGAGGAGAGTTAAATGGGATAACATGTTTACACGTTAACTGTCATGCGAGTTGTATTTAACTCACGCTAGTTTTGAGCCCTGGGCCTCGTGAAGCATACAAAGACTCGATTCTCTGAAACAAATTCAATAAGTATGCTGTGAGTCACATACAACTCAAGTGGCATGCAGTGTAAAAATTGATTCTATTACCATGTGAGTTGCGTATAACTCACGCACAGAAAACCATAAAAACATAACACATTTTTCATTAAATTAGAAGTGATCATTTTGTTTTCGAAGTTTTTATTCTATTTTCATAATAAAACACAGAGAAAATTTTTTTTTCTAGTGTGGCAGTCGATATGTTAATGGATATGGCACAGAATTTGGGGCTATGCCCTCAATTTAGTTTCTTTCTCCATGAAGGGCTTTAAGTCTTTCCTACTTGTGCCTCTTGTGAATTCCTTGTTCAGTTGCAAGATCTATGAAGGCATAGGCGATGCCTTCTATTTCTTTGGTAACTCTTCCTTCCTCCACCCTTGCCCCAGATGGTACAATTGGAGTCCTTGCTGCATTCCCGCAATGTGACAAAATCAGCGTGTTTGACTGACTGATTCTCTGTTCAGAGGCCATGTCAATGCTTAATTACCCTTTTGATCGGAAAGTTCATCCTTATCTCTTGGGTCCCTTCTGCTAGAATTTATCCTTATTTTTGCTTGTTCAGCTCTGAATGTAGCATACGTCCTTATTTTATTTTTTTATTTTTTTTGAGACAAAGTCTGTTGCCCTGGCTAGAGTGCTGTGGCGTCAGCCTAGCTCACAGCAACCTCAAACTCCTGGGCTCAAGAGACTCTTCTGCCTCAGCCTCCCAAGTAGCTGGGACTACAGGCATGTGCCACCATGCCTGGCTAATTTTTTTTTTATATATATATATTTTTTTAGTTGTCCAGATCATTTCTTTCTATTTTTTTAGTAGAGATGGGATCTCACTCTTGCTCAGGCTGGTCTCCAACTCCTGACCTTGAGCGATCCACCTGCCTCAGCCTCCCAGAGTGCTAGGATTACAGGCATGAGCCACCGCACCCTGCCTGTCCTTGTTTTTAAAGGCAGCATTAAAAAGAAGGGGGAAGGGTAAGAAAGGGAAACACATTAGACAACTTGATGGGAACCTAGACATTTCTATGAAGTGTGAGAGACTGAAAAGACCAAAAGAAAAGAGAGGAAGGGCCTGAGCCCGGCACTGCAATAGTCACAGTGAATCGTCCACAGTCCTAAAATTATATTTTGGGGAACATTTCTAGATTATTACTTTTTTTTTTAAAAGACAAAGTTCAGCTATAATTCTGGGAGAGAGATGTCTTTTGCTATTTATTTAATCGAGAATCTATATAAGAAAGAGCTAAATGCATTGACAAGTTGAGCTGCTTCGCTGCCGAATATTAAATTCATTTCTCAAGTGTTTGATTTCACAGCCATGGCTCGGTTTGTCGTCAGACCAGACTAGGTTTAAGACCCAGCTCTACCTGCCACTTACTGGCTGTAAAGCCTCTGAGCAAGTTGCTTTGGTTCTTTGAATCTTTCCTGGAAAGCAAGTGATAACAACCTCACAGGAATATGTTAGGATTAAATGATTTAATAGAAGGAAGAGAAGTCAACATTGCTATCTTTCTGGTAAATGTTCAACAAATGTTTATTGCATTGTCATTTAGATTTTGACAGCAAAAGGCAGAGTAGCTCCAAATTTGGAAGAAGGAAAGGGAAGAAGTAAGCATGGGGGCTGGTATAAGGTAGGGAGACACAAAGGTCTCTTGGGTTAGTGACATGTCAGGTGAACCACAGAGCAGATAAATGACAGACACTCCCTCAACTCAGAGCTGAAGTCATAAAAGCAGATGGTTTCTGCTCAGAGCAGAATGAAATGCAGCTCCCGTGGCCAGCCAGAGTGCATCCCTGGGCCCTCCTGGCTCCACACTCAGCATTGGATCCCAGAGTGAGTCCTGGGAGCCCTTGTGCAGCTTTGGTGGGACAGTTTGTTCCAGATGCACACAGCTGCGAGCTCTGAGGGCCCAGGGCCCGGGCTTTCTGTGGGAGGCACATTGTGCTCCTCTCTGTTCCCCACTGGTGCTGACAGAGCCTGGCACAGGCACCCACTGTGCCGAGCTGGGACAGTGCCACGGCACAGAGAAAGGCACATGATGTCCCTGGCACCCCAAACATCAGTACCAAGACCTCCTGTTTAACTGCCCAACCCTCTGTGGGATGCCTTTGACTGTCAGTCTTAGGAACAGTCCAGGCCCTCTCCCCACGTGGCCTGGCAAGACCTCCATCTGTCACAGGGACCTGGATGTGGTTCAGGAGCCATCTGGGAGAAGCGCATTCTTTGTTTCAGCCTGAGGTTTATCAGCCTTCCCAGAGGAGATGTTAGCAACCCCAGACATAAGCCAAACATCGCTTCCTTTAATGTGCCCTCCTCTCTGAGTAAGAAGTTGCAGGCGTGTGGAGGGCATCTTTACTACAAGGCTAGATACCCAGCAGCTTCAGAGCCTTGAGAAGGCTCTGGAAAAGCTAGAAGGTTCTCTCAATGACTTAATTCTGTTCTACTTTGCGACAGTGTCTTTGGGTGACCTTGAGTCTTTTGACTGGGTCTAGAAAATATGAGAGCTGCTGAGATGTTCACTCTCCCCTTGAACATGTACCTGTGCTGTTAACAAATTGCGAGGTTTTACCGAGGCACAACACAAGCAGATTTTTCTTTTAATATGGAATAATGCCAACTCTCTTTTTCTTTCCTTTGATTTTTCCAAGCTGGCTATCATCACTGTTTCTGATTTCAGTACTTCTGATGTCATTTTTTCTTGGTATCTTGATAAAAGTTTCAGGACATCTCCCCCTTTCTTTGTTTCCTCTATTTCTTTATTCATTCAACAAATGTTTACTGAGGTCCTGTGATGTGCCAGGCATTTTTCTGGATACTAAGGAGACAGCAGTAAGCAAAACAGACAAATATCCCTGCCCTCATGGAACTGGTATTCTAGCGTAGGAGGCAGACACTAAACCGAAGAAACAAGTAAAATATTCAGCAAGTCAGATGGGGTGAGTGTACGAGAATGGTAGCAATCATAAGGGAGGGAAGGTAGTCTGGACACTGGAACAGAAGTTTGAAGAGGTGAAGGAGCTACCTGTGGAGCACTCCAGGCAGACAGAACAGCAGGTGCAAAGGCCCTGAGGCAGAAGCGTTCAGGTGTGTTTAAGCCTCAACAAGATGACCAACGCGTCTGGAGCAGAGTGAGCCACAGGGGGCTACAGAAGAGAGGTCAGAGAGAGACATGTGGAATCTGATCCAAGTTTCCAGCTGGATGGAGACACCATTAACTGCGATCCCTCCAGAAGAGGGCCTGACCTTGGGAATAGCTCTGATCTTTGTGAGCAATGCCACTGAGCAAAGATCATAGGCCTGGCTTGCCGTCACCAAGCTACAGGGCTGTACACATTCCTGGGTTGACTCATATAGTAGTTCCTACTTGCCTGGCACTGTTTGTGTGCTATGTGTATAGTAACTAATTTACCCCTCACCACACACTTGTAAGATGAGTACTGTTATTGCCCCATTTTACAGATGAGACTCTAGGAAGTTAAGTCACCATCACAGGTTGCACAGCCAGTAAAGTGAAGAGTTGGAATTGAAATCTTACAGACGGCCTCTGAGATGAGTCTTCCGACTCATGGAGCAATCTGGCCTCTGTGCGGACATGGCAATGACATCCGTAGTAACAGCACACATATGTGAACACACACAGCATTCTGTGACGTGCATTACAGTCTCTGATTTTAACTGCGCACCTTGGGGAGGAGGAAATTAAGACAGTAACTATTTTCAAGACATTGTGGCACCATTCAGTGGATGGATCAGTGCTAAAGCTGGTTAAGAAGGTAGGGTGGGGAGTGCCACTTCCTGGATACAAATCCTGGCTTAGCCGCTTACTAGTATGTGACCTTGGACACATGATCTTGCCATTTTGGGACTTGGTTTCTGAAGCTGTAAAATGGGGACAGCCCAAGTATGTATTTCATGGGCTGTTTAACGCAGAAATTAGATGATGTATTTCAAAGTCCTGGCACATAGGAATAAATCAGGAAATTTCAGCTCTGATCATGACCATCAATTTACCATTGTTATTGTGACAATCCGAAGTTTCCGTTTCCTCACCCGGCGCCCTTTCCACCATCTTTCAGTGCCCAGGACTTGGGGTAAGATATGCTGGGTCCTCAGGGCGGAAGCTGGGTGGTCCCCAGGGACTGAGTCATACTTGAGATTGTGTGTCTGTCTTCTCAGCTATTGGTTTGCTGTGTGGCCCTTCCTCAAGTCGCTTCACCCTCCTCTGTGCTCATTCTCTACCGGTGAGGCACTCGACTCTTCTAGAAGGGTGTGAGGAGGCAGTTATCTTTTGCAAAATCACTCCGACGTTTTGGGGTGGAAGATGCCAACTAACCAGGAGGCACCACTTACTCCTTCTAGTCACCCTCCAAGTCCTATTGGTACTCTTCTTTGAAAGGTCACTTTCTTGGCTTAAGAGTTTCCTGCCATACTCAAGCTGCACGTTAAACAAATTGTTCCAGAAGTTCTGGCTTTCTCCTGGCCTCTGGAATTCAGTAGGGAAATCACAAGAGCTCCATCTCACCTCCCGCTATTGACCTGAGTGAGGTCGTCCGAGACCCACTTGACCTAAATGCCACAGTCCCCAAATGGTGGTGGACGGATGCCTGCTGACACACATCATGGTTTAGGGGATGCATGGAAGAACACTAAGGTTTCAGTAGTCATGTATTTATTTAATATGTATTAGAAAAATACAACTAGTGCATCAAACCAATGATGCAAAATTTTAAAATTAAATTTGGGTAAGAAAAAGAAAAGTGAGTTGCTTGTAAAGACTATGAATCAAATCATGTAAATGGTAGATAGGGGGAAAAAATCCTTGTGGCTCTTAGATGGCTAAAATTGGTAAAAACACATCCTGGAGATAACCCATGAGGACCCGTAAGCACAGCTTTGGCAATTATGGCTTTTAAAAATTCAGAACTTTCTACACATTGCTAGTCACTTTAGCCACTTCACCTCTGCTTGCTTTGCTGACTAAATTCTACACTGGAGCCTTGTTTTAACACTGTCCTTTTATACTGTGGAACTCAATAGCTTAAGACGGGTTGCCTGCCTTATACATTGTCCAATGTCATTTAGTACTGGAAGGACCCCCATGATAAAACCACCTTAAATCTCTGTTCAAAAACCTTGTTAAGCCCTCTGTTCAAATTTATTGTTTCAAACGGTTCTGTAGTAAGAAATACAGGCCTTTCTGAGAGCCATTTCTCCAGCTATCTCTTGTAAGGCAGTTTGTACAAGTTGTAAATCATTCCGTCGTTGTTACAAGAAGTCATAATGAAATCTCTGGCAACACCAGGCTTGTAGCTAGAACTGAGTATAGCTGTTGAGAGAGGGGTGTTTTGTTCATCTTCGAAATCAGAGTGGAAACTTTCCATCTTCTGCACAACCTCTGTGGAACACTCTGTAACCAATAAAATTCCTACCATGTGATCTGTGAGTTTTATTTCTAAGTCAGATCATGCGGTGTGCATGTGTGTGTATCCATTTTCAATTCTGAGTTGATTCAAACACCGTTAATGATCATTTGCAATGTTTACTATTTCACTCTGAGATTTTAGGGGAAACCCAAATAAAGTGTAACCTTGCGCATTCTACAAAATTCTTTGAGGATGCTTGAAGCTCAACTTTATAGCCCAGGGTTTCTTTAAACCATGTTAAAAACCATAGAAGTCTAGGTCTATTGTATATTGAGCGAAGAAGAGAAACTAATGTAATACAAATGACAGCTAATTACCAAAATCAGTTCTTGTGACAAGTTGAAAGAGGATCTGGGTTTAAATGAGGTAAACAAGTGGGGTTGTGTGTTCCTCATATTTAGATGGCAAACTGAAATGTCACAGGGTGTGCTCTCAGCTGTCAGCTTCTAATCTAATTAGACAGGATAATTGGGGAGGCTGAGCTTGCTGATGGTTGACAAACATATTCGTCTAATTTCATTCACTCTAATATGACTCTGGCAACACTGAGCTTCCCTTGTCACCGTGTCAGCCAAAAAGGCTTCTTAACTCAAAGACAAAACCCTGGTTTGGTTCTAGAGATGGTTGCTAAAGGGGGCTGGACAGGTATGAGGGTGTGGGGCGGGGTGGAGGTGGGGACACTATCCAAACTATAAAAGCAAACTAACAGAAAAGATAATTTTTTGATTTGGTGAAGGAGAACTGTAAACTGAATTGCTAAATAGTTATCAAAGACTATCCTTTTTGTTGTTTTTAAGGACCTACAGTGAACAGAGTTTCAGTTTACAGAATGCTGCCTTTTAGAGACCTGTTGGCATAAATAGCTAATAATGATTATTATATCATCATCTTTTCAGTTATCCATCTGCCAGGCTGATAGTCAACTACGGTGTCTTAGAGTGGCCTTCTGGCTCCTGGACCATCTTGGCTATTAAATATATTTAATAGCACCTTTGCTGTATTAATTTTCCATTCCTGCTGCTATAAACTACCACAATTTTGCGGCTTAAAATGGCACACATTTATTATCTTACAGTTCTTTAGGTCAGAAGTTGGGCTACAGTGTGACTCAGGGGGTCCTCTGCATGGGGTCTTCCAGGAACAAAACTAGAGTGTCAGCAGGCCCACGTTCCTTTCTCTAGATGTGAAACTTGTTCCAAGCTCATTTAGGGTGTTGGTCCAATTCAGTCTCTTGCAGTTGTAGTACTGAAGTCTCCATTTCCTTGGGGAAATTCAACCGGGGGCAGGGGGGGCGGGGTTGGTCTCTGTTGCTAGAGACCATCTGCATCCCACCTCATACTGCCCACAAACCCCTCTTCCAGTACTGTTGGCTGTTAGGGTTTGAATGTGTCCCCCAAAGTTCATGTGCTGGAAACTTAATCCCCAATGCAATGGTATTGAAAGGTGGGGCTTCTAAGAGGTGATTAGGTCATGAGGGCTCTGTGCTCATGAACGGATTAATGCTGTTATTTCAGGAGTGGGTTAGTTATCATGGGAGTGGGGTCCTCATGGAAGGATGAGAGTTCTGCCCCCCTCCTCCCTCCCTTTCTCTCTTTCTCTCTCTCTCTCTCTCTCTTGCTCTCATTCTCATTCTTGCTCTCGCCCTTTCTTGCTCTTCCACATTCCATCGTAGAGTGACATGGCAAGAAGGCCCTCACCAGATGCCGGCAGCTTGTTATTGGTCTTCCCGGACTCCAGAACTGTGAGAAATAAATGTCTTCCTCTTTTTATAAATCACCCCTTCTGTGGTATTCTGTTATAACAATACAAAACAGACTAAGATAGCAGGTCAAGTACCTTTCATGCTTCAAATTTCATGCTTCCTTTTCAGCCACATCTCTCTGACTCTAACTGGCAAAAGCTCTCTGCTCTTAAGGGTTCCTGTAATTAGACTGGGATGGTCCAGGTAATCCAGGATAATCTCTGTATTTTAAGCGTATAACTTTAGTTCCATCTACAAAATTGCTTATTCATTAGATCTAGGGATTAGGGCATGGACATCTTTGGGAGAGGAGGAGACACATTGAGTGATTTCCAGATGATTGTGCATACATGAAAGTATTTTATCTCCATACAGTTTAATGATTCTCCTCTAAGTTTTATATGCATTGATAATTTTAGTTGAGCAAATGGTTTTTCTTCCCCGTGATAGCACAAAGTTGAATTTTGGCTCAGGCAGTATCTGAGCTACGTACTATTCATTATTCCAAATTGGCGGGATTCAAAATAATGAAGTTGCACAAAGTAAAAGAGAAGGTCTAATATTATTGTGGTTGAAGGGATCTGTCTGACCTCTCTCAGTCTTGTAAGTTCAGAGATACTAATATTTTGGGGTTCTGGGCATTGGTTTAATTAATCAAATATGATACTTGGTTATATGGAAAAATGTCAAGGTTGTTATACCACCTGTACCTCATCACAACTGCAGTAAGTATGGACAGGGACCCCACAAATGTGAGAGTAAGGAGCGTACCAAAGTTGCTGGCAGCATGGTGGAACATGCAGCAATGATAAAAGTGGGGAAAACACTGGCGTTGAGCAGACACCTCAGATACACTCACGTGACCACGAGCATCACCTGGCATGGCCAGCAGTGTGCTTCCTTTCAGTGGTACCTGACCCCAACAGATTGGAGAGGCAACTGTTTCACCCCAGTCTCTGCCAAAGAGTCAGAAATCTAATTTTCAGTGTGGAAGTTTTATGTCTTTCCTCCAAATAACCCAATTTTATTCCACATGCCCTCACAGCATCCTTGTGACTCAGGAAGGAACAGATGCAGAGAATGATTAAGTCATTTATCAAAGATGACACCATGGGAAAAACAGGACCAGAACTCAAGACTCCTATTTGTGGATGGGAGAGGGAGGTGGGGAGAGGGGGTGCTCTCTAGGGAGACTTACCAGCAGGTGGTGATCTGCCCTTTTCCATAATTTCCATTTCCATCTCTTAGTGAATTAACTGGAAAGTAAGTAACCTTACATAACTCTGCAAAAGAACCACTGCCAGGTGTTTCACATTGGTCCCTCCTGAGATGTTGTTTCTTTTAAACCAAAGATGATAAATTTGAATCATGCCCTACCTGAGGCAAACAGCTTCCTTTTCCTCATTGCTCTGTGTATGACACCGTGGATGGCTGGAGGGAGGGAGGGATAGATGAATGGGTATGTGGGTGAGTGGATGGATGGATGGACAGGTGGATATATTAAAAATAAATAGTTATGACTTGATGTGCCTTTACCTATGTCTGGATGGATGTTAAACTTACCCATGCAGTCAGGATGCAATCCCATCAAAATTACTGGCACATAAAGACATGGTTTAGAAGAATGGTCCTTTTGCTTTAAGAAGAAATGTAACCAAATACAGTGGTCAGCCCTCCATATCTGCAGGTTCCGCATCCATGGATTCAACCAGCTGTGGACCAAAAATACAGTAAGATCTCACTAAATGTAGTTGGTTGGTTGTTGAAAACTGCAACTTTAAGTGAATTGATGTATAAGGAAACCAATTTACCATAAACTAATTGATATCAACAAGAATTAAATTCCTGCAGCATATTACTGCTCACAAAAAAATCAACAATCTTATAAATAAAGGCCTAAAACCTTTCTAATATTAAACATTGAAATAAATGTGAGCTCTATATACATTTAAGAAAAATTAATAAAAACAAATAAAATAATGATTTACCTGCTTATTCCAGTTCAGGATGTCGGGTGGCCAGAGCCTCTCCTGGCAGCTCAGGTGTCTGGTAGGAACCAGCCCTGGAAAAGACGTCATCCCATTGCAGGGCACACTCATGCCCACAACTCACTCAGACTGGGACCATGTAGACATGCCAGTTAACTGAACATGCACATCTTTGGGGTGTGGGAGAAAATCCACACAGACATGGAGATAACATACAGATTCTACGTAGACAGTGGCCCAGGCCAGGAATCAGGTTTTTATTTTTCTTATCAACATTATAATGAAATGACGTTGAATCAAACAACATTATTCGAAGACCTGCTGTATTCAGGGGACAAAAACAATAAAAAATAACAATGCAACAAGAAAAAAATAATACAAATTTTAAAATACAGTACAACAGCTATTTATATAGCATTAACATCGTATTGGGTATTAGGAGTAATCTAGAGATGATTGAAAGTATATGGGAGAATGTGCGCAGGGTATATGCAAATACTACACCATTTTACATCAGCGACTTGAGCATCCACGGGGTTTAGTGTCCAAAGGAGGTCTCAGAACCAATCCCTCATGGATATTGAGGGACAACTGTATGCAATATATTAATATAATACCATGATTAAAAGAACACGAGAATCTATGTCTAGAAAAACTATCATATATATACTGCCTTAATTTTTCTAGGCAGATAAACAATTTTTTGTGTTCTTTCAGTGACTTAGTACTTCCCACAGAATCTGAATCCTGAATGTGGTACACCGTGAGACGTTGCCCATCAGAACACTGCCAGAGGATGATGAATAGTAATCATTTTGCTCCACCTCCTTTGCCACCACACACAATGAAGACTCACAGACATAGGCACACACCTTTGGTAGATAAGAGATGTGCTGTTTCATTGCATTCATGGCATTCTGCTTTCTGTTTATTTTCAATGTCAAGTCATCACTTTACTGTGCTCTGGTAAAAGAGTAAAGAGAGGATGATTTTTAACATGGAAAGGTAATTTTTAACGCAGCTGGTTAGGAATCAGAACTCACTTTTCTACTTGGGTGCTTTTCCATGCCATTTCCTTTCCAATTGTAAATTATTCTTATATAACTCCTCCTCTAAGGGCCTCTTCCTGTCTGACTCGTGCCTTCCTGAGTCACAAAGATGCAGGTGGTCCAGTGAGAATCCAGGCAAGAGCAAGAGTGAGGGGTCATCAGTGAGTTTGCAGGGGGTCCTTGTTCAGGAACAGCAATGGCACATGCCATATGGGACAGTGCGGTTTGATAGCTATTCATGTACACTATGTGTCTGGCCTTTTGCAAAAGTATTGCAATTATTATTTCTGATCATCCCAACAATCTTTTCAAGTAGCATTTATCATTCCCATTTTTCAGATGAGAAAACCAAGCCCAAGATCACAAGCAACTAGGGAACCAACTCAAATGCCATGTCCTTGCTGAAACCTTCTGATCCCTCAGATTGGGTCATTTGCTCATTTCTTGGTGATATCTCAAAAAGTTGTTCACTTCTCCATGAGAGCACCGGAATGGCTGATTAACATCTGACATCCATGCTTGAGTCATCCTTTTTATCTGTTCACAAGGGACACAGAGCTTTGCACATATTAGTCATGCAGCAGACTTTTACAGGATGAACGAATGGGGCTCAAACTGACTACAGGCCTACATTGCAAGGGCTTCTCCACCATTACAGACATAGGGAGAAAAATTCCTCTCAAGCTGGGGAAAAATCTAAATCTCTACCCCATTGCTCCCACATATCCAACCCATGTTTTTCTCATTGGCTTTCTTAAAAATAATATTTGTTTTCTTATATATTTACATGTGTTTTTTCCCATAAATACCCTCAGAGATGGAAGGATATTGTTAAAATACTCTATATTAATTTATGCCATGACTAAAAAGAAATTAAAAATAGCACTTTGGCATTTCTAGACCCCCTCCCCCCGCCTTTTACTTCTCTCTAGGATATTCCACCTAAATTCCTTTATCCTGAGGTGAGGTGTAGGCCCCAATTCTCAATGCATTTGCATTGCAAGCCATCCTCATTCTTTCTTCCATCTGTGTTGCTAGGCTCTGGGCTCCTATGGTAGACAAAACAGATTTAGAATCTGCCCTTACAGATGTTATAGTCTGGTAGAGGCAGGACTGCCTACATAATTTGTGGGCTCCAGCATAAAATGAAATATGGGATCAATTATTATTAAGAATTTCAATATGGTGACCACAGAGCATTAAACCAAGCATGGGGCCTGGTGCAACTGCATAGGCCACAGTCCCTGAAGCCAGCCCCGGGTAGAGGAGACAGACGTTAACACATACACAAATCTATAATCACAGTATGATTAGTATGGGCGCTGCAGGAGATCAGCGCTAAGCTCTTACATCCCCCACTATGCCAACATTGTGTCTTGTACAGAGTAGGTGATCAAAAAAAATGTTTAATTAATTGAAAGCTTCAAGCGTCTTGACATTACAGAAAGGACTTCCATGGAAAATGTAGTGGATTATTATACTAATAATAGCTAAACTCTATTGACCGTGCTATCCGTGCCAGACACCATCTTAATCTCTTACTATGTTTGTGTCATTGAATCACCACATAGTCCTGTGTGTTGGGAATGATATTATCATTACTTTTCAAATGAAGAAACAGTCTTTAAGACGTTGAAGAACTTGCCCAAGGCTTGCTCGGCTAATAAAGGGAAACCTGTAAGCCAACCACCATCTAAGCCTGACATCTAAGCCCCTGCTTTGAACCACAACACTGCAGGTCTCCTAAAGGCCAAGAGCAAATATTTAACTTCTCTCCATTATGGCCAGCTAGGCCCACTTTTTGAGAGATTCTCCAGTTCATTTTGATTCTAGTTAGATTGTATTGACCAACATTTATTGAGCCCAGCCCTTGTTCTGTGTGAGGTACTACAAACCTTCTAAATACCTAGGCCAACACAACTAGTTTCACTGCATAGTAAACACCTTGAGGTTGGGGACTGGGGCTGGTTTATCACAGGAAGTTGCAAGGATCAAGGAAGTTAATATATGTGAAGAGATTTGCATAGTGCTTGGCACACTGTGCTCTGTAAGAGCTATCTGTGGTATTCTTATTATATGCCAAGGCCCACTTTCGTACCCAGCACACAGGGATCACTCATATTCTCGAACGAATGGATTGAAGTTAGCAAGGTGGGAGATAGCCCCAAAAGTTATTCTATAATCCAGTTTGAAAGCAAGAGGATTTTTGTGTGGGATGAGAAGGATGACAATGCCATAAAGGAACTTGCAGTGTGTAAAAAAGGAAGAAGAAATTAAATAGCAAATGCGGAGCAGAAGGAGTTAACAAAAAGAGGCAGGGTGTGGAGGGAGGAGAAACCCTACACTCTGTTCTCACCTCTGTTTCCAAAGGTGATGCATTACCTGTGGGTGATTATTTCCCTCTCCAGTTGGCTTTCAATTGAAGTTTAATAGGATGATAATATATATGTATATATAAGACCATGAAACCAGAATTTTTGACCTACTAGGTTAATAAACACTAGCAGTTACTGTAACTCACAAATTGCAGGTCCCAATTTTCACAGCCGGGTTTCAGGCATTAATCAAAACTGGTGTTGCAAATCACAGCATTTTGAAATGTCTGCAATGTTTTAATTATCAATGGTGTTGCCACCTCAATTTAAAAAAGCAACTTCCATCATTTTTCAAAGAAGAGTACAGTAAGCCGGAATAAGTCTCTTTCTCACACTCACAGTCATTAATGCGATAGGAGAAAATGAAAGTTTTTAACATCTTTCAGTATGTTAGAGTACAAATTAGCAGACTTGCCACTGGAGCTAACTTTGCCCATTATAAAATACAGAATAATTAAGGAGATGCTACTATGAGTAAGTCTTTGGTTTGGCTGAGTTCTCTCTCTCTCTCTCTCTCTCTCTCTCTCACACACACACACACACACACACACACACATGCATTATCAACAGGGATGATATTGCTCCCAAGGGGGTGAAAATCCATTCTTGGGAGAGGGTATTTGGATATTACAATTTCATGGCCCTCCAAAGGGCCACAGTACCTAAACAGATATACAGTATGTATCTGTGGTATTAAAATTTCATGGGATGGGGTGGTGAATAGGAAAAAGATTTCTGAACAACTCCTTGGGGGGGGGGCGATGATAAAAAAGTTTGAGAAATTCTGTCCTAATAGGGTGGCTTCTAAACACTTGACTTTGAACCATTTACCCAATTTGTGATAAAGAATATATCTTAGTATTTTTCAAATAGCATTATACAGAGGAAAGAGGAAAGTAGACTTGGGGGAAGAAAAGGACAGAAATAATAAGTGTCTATCTACCAGTGAACTGGTAACATCCTGCCAGGGAACTGCAAGAGGGTCAGGCTGGGAGAGAAGAACAAACTGCAACAAGAACGTAGAATTCAAAGTCCATGGTGAAAACGTGGGTTGGGACAGAGAAAGAAAGTTACGGCCTAAGAGGAAGTGCGATGGAAAGCTCAGAGCAGTGTTGTTGAAAATTATGTATGGTTACAATTAGGGAAATTGAGGGAAATATAACTCCAGGGTAGGAGTTAATGAAATGATGGGCAAGATTACGGGGCTGGCTGTCACCCTCACTAACAGTGGGGTGGGGACAGGGCACTTCCATACCTGTACTTTAGGGAAAGTAGAGCAGGTGAAAGAAAAGACATTGTCCCTGAAATTTCTTTGTTTTCTTCAAAGTCTCAGTAATACCTCTATCTTAGACCTTTTTGTGTTGCTGTAATAGAATACCTGGGACTAGATAATTTATTTTTTAAAAGAGGTTTATTTAGCTCATGGTTCTGCAGGCTGGGAAGTTCAAGAAGCCCAGCACTGGCATCTGTTTGGCTTCAGGCAAAGGCCACTCAAAATGTGGTGGAGAAGGTCAAAGGGAAAGCAGACATATGTGATGAGGCAAAACCAATGGGCTCCCTCGCTTCGTAACAACCCGCTCTTGTGAGAACTAATTCAGTGTCGCCAGAGCAAGAACACAGTCACTCCCAAGATGGCACCAAGCCATTCATGAGAGATCCATCCTGTGACCCAAACACTTCCCACTAGAGCCCACCTCCCAACACCGCCATATTGGGAATCAAATTTCAGCATGAGTTTTGGTGGGGACAAGTCATACCCAAACCATAGCCACCTCTAACTGGACCGGCTTGAATTATGTGCTCTTTCCCAGTGCATCAGTTTGGCCGGACGTGTGAAACCCCAGCCTGGGATGGTGGCAGCTGGGCTGGCCCTACTCAACCTGTGTGAGAGGAAAATGGAGGGAGGGGTGTCTGCAGGGAAAATTAGGTTTTGTTGTTACCAAAAGGGCAGAGAATGGATATTGGGAGGTAAAACAACTGATGTCAACTCCGGTGTCATGCAAAGCTGCATTTCTGTCCTGGCTGTGGCATCTTGGGCACCTTGGGAAAAATACTTCTCATCTCTGAGCCTGAGTTTCATCTGTTACCTGCATTAAATGCTAATGATAAGAGAACCTACTACACAGGATTTTGTGAGGACTGAGTAATATGAAGAAGGTAAGGGTCTGGGCATGTAGTTAGCACTCAGTAAATGTGGCTCCTTCTCCTCCTCACTGAGGAAGTCTGTCCTACTTAGAAGTGCAGTTTGTTAATTATTATGAGTCCACAATACATGACCATATGAAGAGAATCAGTAATGAAACTCATAATCTGTTAATTGTGTGCTTTCAATGAGCTTATCAATTCACTAATTCTCCACAGGGTTATTTTTCCTCCCCTTTCTCAATATCCCTCTTTTTTCTGGACCTTAAAAGACACTAATATCCCCCATCTTCCCTTCAATGCTTTTTTGATTTTGCTTTTTTCCCCTCCCACTCTTACTTGAATAGTACCTGGCGATGACACAGTTTGACAAGAAGTAGGGTACCGCCTTTGAGGAGCAAGCATCATCGTTGTGGTGCAGTAGGAAAGGGATTGCCGCCACCTTACTTTGCTCAGGCTGCCATAGCAGAGTACCACAGACTAGGTGGCTTCCACAACTTCAGCTTATTTTCTCACAGTCTGGTGGCGGAAGTCCAGCAGAGTTGGCTTCTTCTGAAGCTCTCCTTAGTTTGCAGACAGTGTCTTTTCCCTGTGTCCTCACATGCTCGTCCCTCTGTGTATACCTGTGTCCTGGTCTCCTCTTCTTATAAGGACACAAGTCACATTGGATTAGGGCCCACCCATATGTCCTTATTTTACCTTAATTGCCCCTTTAGAGACTCTCTCCAAATATAGTTATGTTCAGAGGTTCTGGGGTTAGAACTTCAGCATATGAATTTGGTGAAGGTTGGGGAGACACGTTCAGCACATTACAGCCACTGACAAGCCATGCGCCTGTGCACAAGGCTCTTAACCACTTGGTTATGAATAAATCTCTTTTGCATAGAAGGAATTGAAATTCATTCAAGCTAGTGCAAGTGAAAGGATAGTTTACTGAAGAGTGGCAAGGTGTAACCTGAGGCAGGAGCAGACATCCAGTCATCCAAACAAGAATCAAAATCTGTGCCTCCATGTCTCAGGACTGATGACATGGCTGTCATCTCTGCTTTACTATGTATTCTCTTTCTCTCTCTCATCTTTTTCTCTACTTATACATGGTCCAACAAAGCAACTACTCCTTAGTCAATATGATCTTTCATTACTAAATAGTTTTAGTCTCTAAGTCTTAATTCAGTTTCTCAAGAGAGAAAATCTGATTGGTTGTTGGGCAGCCCCAATTGGTTGCTCTGGAGTCAGGTGACCATTGCTGGTCCAATCAGTGATATCCAAGCCATAGGCGAGCAGGGCTGTGTTATACACAAGACGTTTACCATTCAGCATGAACTAAGGCAGAGGGATTCCCATGTAAGGGGCCGTGGCATAGACAGACATCCCCAAATAGGTCTTTGACATAGACCCCCATAAAGAGCCCCCACATTCCCATCTGTAGACATCATAATGCACATATCACAGAGTCATTCTAAAGAATCAATGAGATGATGAGTTGCAGATTCCTTTGGTGACATGAAGCACATAAAGTTTTTGTAGAGTGAAACAAGAGCTTGCTAATTACATTGCTGTGCCCCTGTATCAGTTAGCTTTTGATGCAAAAGTGCTATGTAACAAATCATCCCAACACTCACAACCATTTTTTCTGTTGGATGTGTCAGTTATCTCATGTTGGCTGATCTATGCTGGGCTCAGGCAAGATGGCTTTGCTGCAGAAGTCGCCCACCTCCTCCTGGGACCAATGTACTGGCCAGGACATGTCCTCCTCATGGTGATGGCAGAAGTTCACAAATGCAAATAGAAGCAGCCAGGTCTGGTAATGTCTAGGAATCTGTGTTTAGTTTTTTCTCTTTAAATGTTAAACCCTTCTAGGACTGGGCCACATGGATCCCAACTTTATAAATGTTACACATGTAGCAAATCAATCATTTCTACTTTCATGGTCCAAACTAAAATATATTTGGGACTCATGTTTTGAAACCATGTTAGTATATAATTTTCATAAGGGCTCCTTGCTCCAAAAAGCAAGGCACATAAAACTTAACATTCTTTTGAATTAAATCAAATTTTACTTATTCAATAATGTTTTAGCTGAACCCATTTATTTAAACTAGAGAATCCAAAAAAAAAATTGGTGCTGTGAGTCATGGCATAGACCCCCTAATATTTCTCTTTCATGTCATAAGTAGGAGAGTGAAGCTTAGAGAGATGAAGTGACTTGTCCAAGGCCTCAGAACAAGTTCCAAATACATTTATTATTGGGATGAATGAAACAGATCAAACTAAATCTGGAAATTCTGATGCTGCTAGGGAATTGCAGACTGACTTTACTATATAAAAGGGTTTGTTCGTTTTGTTGCTGTTGTTGGACCAGACCTTGCTTGGTTTAGCCTAAAGATGTTATCCGTTGCTTCTTGGGCCCTATCTGGAAATCTAGAAATTAAACAGAAGAGTATGAATTGTTAAGTGGGAGAGGAATACACAGAAGGGGCAGTTGAGTCACCAACTTGAGAAGACTGTTCACTACCTGCTTTCCAGCTTTTTCACTGGTTTCCTGGCCCCAAAACTCCTTATGAAATGTGCCTTAACAATATATGTATATGAACCTCTAATTTTTGAATTGCGTATTTATGCTTCTCTGCTGTTGAGATTTGATTATTAACCATAACAAAATTACTGGCAGAGGAATCAGAGGTTGATAAAATGTTAGACAATCATCTAGTTAAAAAAATTATATAGCTTATATTCAAAGCTCACCTACATACGAAGGGCAAGAAAAATACTAACATACGTACAGAAAGGCAAAAATAATTCCCATTATTCCCCACCCAAAATGCAGCCACGCAGAGCTTTCTTAAACCACATGGAAGGTGCCAGACCGTCTTCCCCTCTTTAAGTCATTTCAATAGATGTGACCTTTCCTTCATCTCCTCTTGATCGTAACCTTTCTGACGGCCAAGACTACTTTTCTTAAAACAAGATCTTTCTCAAATTCTGAAAGCTGGGAGCAGTATTTTTATTATTCTCTCAGGCTTTGGTGAAAAGGATTTTCTAAGTAAAAACACTTGGGTGAAAGTAACAGATTCAAAATATGCAAATTACCAAAAACTCATTCTGTAGTCATATCAGAAGCCAAATTCTGACTGCTATCAAATGGAGTTCTCCCATCTGGGAGGGCTAGAGGTTTGCTTTTCCTATTTATGTGTTCCCTTCCAAGGTACCCTGCGCGAGGACACACAGACTGCCGCACCCACTACGATTCCTATGCCTTTGTTGTCTGCTTTCGAACATGGAGAAAGGAGGTGGATTGCTAGCTACAAGCGTTGCTGCGGGGTTAATATTTTTGTACATGAAAAATGTGATGAAATGGATGTTTGCTCATCTCTAATTACTACAAGCCTTTTAAGTAGATGCACTTTGTTGTGTAAAATGGGATAAATAGCTCCCTTGCTGACACACCGCTGCCTTCATGTTCTGCGTCTCTAGTCTACCGGCTTCTCTTGCTGAGTCCATGTCAGCACACTCCACCCTCTGTGCTGAGTCCACCCCACCTCATGTGTAAACATTTTTCCTTTGAATGTATTGCTCTTCTTTTCAAGGGCATAAAAAGTCAAGCTGGCCAAGGATCACATGGGTTAGGTCGCTCAAGATATAGCAAGTGGTGATCCTGGTTCTGACTTTATTTATTCATACTCATCCTTTGGGAAAATTAATGCAATGCAGATTACAAGGCCTGCTGTGCAAAGTCTGATATAGTAGGCTGGCTTGAGGCTTAGGAAATCTGATTTATAAACTAACCCCACACAATTTTGATGAAGGGCATCTGCAGACAAGAATGAAACACCGGTTTGGTGACCAAAAGTGAACTCTCAGCCACCCAAGCTGGGTTTGAATTCTAGCTGCAGCTCATCCCGACTCACTCGCTGTGATGTGGTGAGCAAGCCATTCCTTCCTCACTGTTTTCTTCGCTTTCCTCATTTGCAAAATAGGCTGATAATAACACATTGCAGCGCCATCGTGAGGCTTGAGTGAGAGTTCCTAGATGGTATCCAGATGGAGCTCAATAAATGTTCCTTTTCATTTTTCTTTCCTTTCCTTTTTTTTTGTTTTGTTTTTAATCTGTCTTCAGTATTTCTTAAGGTTAGTCCAGTTGTCCACAACTCATTTCTTACTCAAGGATAGAATTCAACAGAGTAAAGTTAGCATGAAATGGAGGGGTTTTATGAGACCATTTTTTGTTTTATTTCATTAGATTTTGAAATTATGAAATAGATTTACAAAATATTTACAAAACTGTGACTATAATGCATACATATGTTTTAAAGAATAATATTTAAAAGACCTCCTGTGCCAAACAACCATGTTCCTGCCACCCA
>CAUYSK010077498.1:0-24266 GCA_963575035.1 Avahi laniger | reverse complement strand
ACATACTTCCTTTTAGGTGTACCTTCACCAGTCTCGCCTGTTCCAGAAAGTCAGCAACGGTCGTTTTAATTGGTTAAGAGAGCATTGCTGGAGGCCGGGCGCGGTGGCTCACACCTGCAATTCTAGCACTCTGGGAGGCCGAGGCGGGCGGATTGTTTGAGCTCAGGAGTTCGAGACCAGCCTGAGCAAGAGCGAGACCCTGTCTCTACTAAAAATAGAAAGAAATTAATCGGACAACTAAAAATATATAGAAAAAAAATTAGCCGGGCATGGTGGCGTGTGCCTGTAGTCCCAGCTACTCGGGAGGCTGAGGCAGGAGGATCGCTTGAGCCCAGGAGTCTGAGGTTGCTGTGAGCTAGGATGACGCCAAGGCACTCACTCTAGCCCGGGCAACAAAGTGAGACTCTGTCTCAAAAAAAAAAAAAAAAAAAGAGAGCATTGCTGGGAGAGGGGGGGAGGCAAGGGCAACATACGTAACCTGAACATCTGTACCCCCATAATATGCTGAAATAAAAAAAAAAAAAAAGTGATGAATTGGAGACCTTTGACAGAAAATAAATAAATAAATAAATAAATAAAAAGGAAGAGCATTGCTGCCACCCAGTGTTAAAACTAAGGTACAAAGAAGAATGCAAAAGAGGCAGATGATAATCATAACAGATAAGACAGAAACAATACTAGTGTGATAATATTTACTATGTTTTGGGTACTATTCAATGTATTTCATACACGTTGCCTCATTTAATTAACACACAATACATGCTACTATTAATTTAGTGATAGCCCGGCATGGTGGCTCAGGCCTGTAATCCTTGCACTCTGGCAGGCTGAGGTAGGAAGATCTTTGAGGTCAGTTATTGGAGACCAGCCTGAGCAAGGGTAAGACCTTGTCTCTACTAAAAATAGAAATACAATTAGCTGCGTGCGGTGGCACACACTTGTAGTTCCAGCTACTCGGGAGGCTGAGAAAGTACGATTGCTTGAACCTAGGAATTCAAGGCTGCAGTGAGCTGTGATTGCACCGCTGCACTCCAGTCTGGGCAACAGAGCAAGACCCTGTCTCAAAAAACTAAATAAATAAAATTTTTTTAATAAAAAAAAAACAGATGCAGCTAATACCTTTTTCATGGCTATTTCTAAAATTTCTCAAGTGATGACACCAACTCTAAGATAATAAATATATCTGCAAAAACTTTAAAATCACCAAATAACAGCATTGAAAGCCCTAAATATTCTCAACCCTTTTTTACTAGCACCTTTCTAATTCTCTCACCTCTCTTGCCACTTCTTATTTCCCTCATTCTTCCCTTCCCTTAAATTTGTGCATGCCCATAGTCTGTTCGTTCTACCTCAGTCCAGACCAGAAGAGGCCCTGTGCTCTGATAGAAAATCTAGCCACAAAATTCAAAAAACCTTATCCATAGATTCTCTCCATCAATATGAAAAGCTTTTAGCCCCTTTGTATCATTAATGACTTATTAGCTGAATTTTAATAATTTTCCCCTATTTTATGTTTTGGTAGATTTACATAAGAAATTTAGTAAATTTAGTGCATACGAGGATATAAATTTTATTTATTCTAAAACTTCTTCCTTTGAAGTTTTGTATCCCAGGTTTATCTTATCCATGTACTATTAGTTTTATCATTTCCGTGATTCTAATTTCAGCTTAAGCTTTCATTCAGTTGGACTCAAGCCAATTTAACACATGTATGGAGCACTCTCTGCAGGTAAGGCTCTGTGACAGGCCCCTGCTGTCTAAAACTGTCCACTTCTTCCCCCTCCCTCCCTTCCTATAATGTAAGAAAAACTCCCTTTTCCCTTGAATATTTAAGTCAATAATATAAAATATACGTTTTCAGGTTGAGGAAATATGAGAAAAGAAATGATGGCCTCTCTTTGTCAGTTGTGAAAGTTGTCTTTAAAAAATCAAGAAGCCTTTTTTAAGCCAATATCTAAAATCAGAGTTCATATAAGCCCCTATAGGCAATAAATGTCAGTCTACTTTAATTCAGGATTAAAAAAAATAAGCATATATTTCAAAATGTAGAACTTCTTGTACTTACTCAAGCACTGACCTCCTAATGAGAAATCTGTCTGAGAATTTTACTCCTTAATACTTTTTTGTCTGCTTCATGCTCTAAGACAAATTCTTAGTTGTTACTCAGCTTCCTAGCTTCAAAGAACCAACAATAAATCAAAGGACACCCTGCAATTCATTAGGAGGCATTGCAGTCTAATGTGCTTTTAATTTATTAGGTTGATGCTGTATATATTGCATGTTTGAGAAAGGAGAAGATAGAGATAAAATAATACCAGAAAAAGCTCATTTCAATTCCAACATTAAGCAAAGTCTCTTAAATGTATTCAAGTAGCTTTACAGAGTTTCGTCAGGTTTCTAAATCAGGTATTCCATTCTAAATTTCAGGAAATTGGAAATGTTCAGAGTAAACTTTAGATTCCAGGGAATACTTTACATTTTGCAAGGTTGTGAGTCTTTAAAAGAAGACTCCAGACCTCACAGGCAGAGTGTGACAATTAATGACCTTCTAGTAACTTTCATAAGAATATTGGCCTTACAACTCTAGCCACAATGTACGTGTGACAGGCAGAATTCTAAGACGGTTCTTGTTACAGGCTGAATTGTGCCCCCCCAAAATTGCTGTGTTGAAGTCCTAACCCCCACTCCCTCAGTGTGCAACTGTATTTGGTGAACAGGGCCTTAAAAGAGGTAATTAGGGTAGAATAAGGTCATATAGGTGGGCCTTAATCCAGTATAACTGGTGTCCTTATAAAAAGAGAAGATTAGGACACAAACACGCACAGAGGAGAGATTATGTGAAAACACAGGGAAAAAACAGCCATCTACAAGCCAAGGAGAGGGGCCTTAGAAGAAACCAACCCTGCTGATACGCTGATCTTGGACTTCAGCCTCCAGAATGGCAAGGATATAAATTTTTGTTGTTTAAGCCACCCACTCTGTGGTCCGTTGTCATGGCAGCCCTCGCAGACTAATGCAGCTCCCAAGGTCCCCAGCCACTGGGTACACCCCTGTATACCCTCCTCTTCAGTGTGGGCAGAGCCTGTGACTACAATCGGATAGTCGGTTGCCTGCCTAGGTCACGTTACATGGCAGTGATGACCCTCAGGTGATTACGTTAGGTCATATAAGACTCTGTCACATCAGATGAGGAATTCTGCTGGTTGTGAAGAAGTGAGATGCTCCGACCTAAGGCTGGCCTCTAGGAGCTAAAACCACCACCCACCAAGGTAACAAGGACCTCCGCCTTACAACCACTGGAAATGAATTCTGCCACCGGCTCCAGTGAGCTTGGAAGAGGCCCCTGCGCTCCAGATGAGAATGCAGCCCAGCTGACACCTTCATTTCAGCTTATAATACCCCGAACAAAGAACCTAGTTATCCGAGACCCAAACTTCTCATCTGTGAGACAATAATCGGGTGGCGGTGTTGACTGCTAAAATCTGTGGGACTGATTTGCAGCACAGAAAATGTAACACAGTGTGAATGTGACTTCAAACCCAAGAGCCGGCTCATCACTTCGAGTCATTTAATTTATACCATCTCAGAGAAGACCCAGAGACAAGGACGACTTTTCTTTTTCCCACGGTGTCTTAATCAGTCCCCGATATTTTTTGTTAATTGGAATTCCAGGTTGAAATTTCCCATTCCCTTTTCAAACGCCACACTGCCCATTCAGAACTGTAGGTCCATGCATGCTAAGTCGCCTCACTGGAGTGTACCACCTTTCAGCAAACGTTGATTGTATCAGTCGGGAATTTTATGTTATTTTGCAACAAATAACAGAAAACCATGCTAATCACAGCTTAAGGGGCATAAGCAAAAAAGAATATTTGCTACTCTCACTTAACAAGAACGGTGTGATTAGTAGGGATGGCTTAAGTGTTTCACTGGTCTGAGCAGAGAGTCAAGAACTGGGAAGTGTTGGATTATTATTTTTTTAAAAAAGAACAGTATAGATCTTAAGGCAACATAGCATGTATGGACCTGAGACATGCTGCCTGAGTTCAAATTCTCCTTCCACCCCAGGCTAGAAGCCCTCCAGCCAATTAGTTACATCTGTGCCTCAGTTTCTCATTTGCAAGATGGAGATAATTATACTTACATCATAGGACCATCATGGTCATTAATTGAGAACATATATTAAGTCCTTAAGAGAATGCCTTGCCCGTATTATATAACAAATACAAACTGTCAATAATTTGAGAGTTTAGAAAGTATTATAAAAACTTAGTATTCAAAATCTTCGAAAGCAACAGAATCCTCACAATATGAAGTCTATCAACTACCTACTCAGGGTTTACAGATGACCTGCTACTGTAATCATTAGATCTGGAGCAGACAAGGAATGAATTTGTTTTTAATTCTTCAGTGAAGAAAATTGTAAACAGATACACAAGCAAAGAGATTCATCTAATGAACTTCCATCTACCCACCACCCAATGTCGGCAACTATCAACAAATTTTCACTCTCGTTTCATCAGTCACTTTCCCCATAAATACCGGGTAAATTCCTTAATTATCACTTTAATTCTCCAGAAAATTCAATGTGTGCATACCTCCAGAACTAGCTACTTTGTGTCAGTTCGTTTTCCTACATTTATTCTGAATGTAAGGTCTCAGACCGAGGTCTTAATAATCGTAGTGGGAAAAGTATGGGTTTTGGAACCACATAGACTCGCTACAATTCCAGTTCCACCACTTCCTCGCTCTCTGATGGGAAGCAATTTGCTTACTTTCTCCGAGCCCAGGTTTTTCCACTTCCAGAGAAGAGGCGAGCAACGGTCCTGACCCACCCTGCGGGGTCCCCGAGAGACGTAAGCAGCGTAACCACGGTGAGTAATGCTCGAATGCCCTTAACTAGCAAGGCACTGCCCTGGGCACCGTTCCCGTGACACCGTCCTTAGTCCTCGGCACTGGGCACTTGGGGGCGCTCGGCGAAAGCTCCCTTCGGGCCCACACGCGGGTGTCACTGCGGTGGCGGTGACCGCCAGGGGCGTCCCGGTTCCGGGAGGCTGCAGAGCGGAAGTGGCGCCTGACGGGGCGGGGTCCTCCGCAGGGGGAAGGAGGGGGCCTCCCCCAATTTACAAGTGGCCCGGGTGTGGGCGCCAGCAGGGTGAGGGAAGAGGGAGGACCGAGGTTGGGGGAAGTGCGGTGTCGGGGAGAAAGCAGAGCGCCGAGCATGGAGCCTCCTCCACGGCCCCGCACAGGCGCGGCGCCCGGCACAGCGCCCCCTGCCGGCAGCGCTGCGTGCGGCTGCCCTGGCCGCCCCGCGGGGTCCCAGCGCAGCGGACCGGGGTGAGGATACGGTTCTGACCCGCGTCCGTCCCAGGGTCCCGCGTCCTTCCTTCCTCGCAGCCACATCGTGCCCCTTACAAAGCTGACATCTGTTATGAGGCGTCAGCCAGGGCTCTGGGATGGGGAGGGGCAGCTGGCTGGTGACCCGAGGTTGGTCCCCGAAAGCGCGCAGCGCCCTGTGTCCGGGACACCGCTGCGGCGTCCGAGCTTCTGACTCCTGCGGGACCCGCCGGCAGGTGACGTTTAGGCGGCAGATCAGGGCCAGCTGGAACGGGCCCATCAGCATCCTGACCAGCCCAGAGGGCACGGGGCTGGCTGAACCTGGGGACTCAGCCAGTTCCCAGGAAATGCTCAGTCAGCAACGAGCCGGGAAGGGATTCTAAGGGCTAGGAAGGGGTGATTTTAAAACCAATGCTTATTAGAGAGGAGGGCCTTCCGTTTTTTCTATTTCTCTTTCCAGAAGGCTTTTGTGGGCTTTAATGTAGAGTAGATAAGAACAATACTTCTGGAAGGGAGATCTCTGGAGTCCGTAAGAATCAAGTGGGGAATGAGTTTTAAATGCATATTCCCAGGCCCTGCCACCAAATGTGCTGATTCACGTATTCTGGGATAGGTACCAAGAATCAGCTTTTTAAAAATAAATGTCCCAGGTGATTCTCTTTCAGATGTTTTTGGACATTTCTCCAAGAGTGACCTGAAGATCCCTGGTGTGAAATGATCACCCAGAGTCTAGTGAAAAATACAAATTCCCTGGACATCCTAAATTTTAATGGGGAAGAGGGAGTGGGGAGTGGAGCTCAGGATTCTGCGTTTTAAAAAGCCTTCCCAGTTAAAGGTTTGCTGGTAAATTTTAAGAACAATCTGTCTAGGGAATAATAACACGTTCGTTCTCTTGGAGGGGGCCAAGACCTGGTGGACTTACTTCTGTTGAGTCTCATTAAGCTACTTTGGGGGTATACGTTCATAAGGCAACCAAAACCCCAAGACTCAAGTGAGCGACGAGAAAGAGATGGGGTGCTGAGAATACAGAGTTCAGTACTAACCAAGAATGACACATCAGATCGTTGGTATGAAGTTTCCCCAGTAGGAGCGCCACAACAGGTCTGCCCTCTGCTCATCCTTGCTTTGCGTTAAGCACAGTTTTTCTTCCATACAATAAATATTTGTTGAATTGTTTTTAATGTATTCTCCTTTGGAGAGCCATACTTTCAACATATACATATATATTTACATATAGAGAGATATCAAGTTTGTGGTGTGTGGTCAGCAGCCAAAGAGGTGGCGCTGAAAGAAAGTGGCTATGACAAAGAAAGCGAAAGAAAATGCAGTGAGCTGCTGAAAAGACTTGAGTTGTAGTTGGGGAAGATATAACTGCAAGTTCTAATTTTGGTTTGCTTCCTCTCTTGCCCTAGGATCTTAAGCAAGCTACTTTCGTTTCTCTATTTCAACAGTGCCTTTTTTTTTTTTTTTTTAAGGACTATGCCTTGTGGAATTATTTTAAGAAGTAAGTAATAAGAGATTGGAAAGCACCTTTTCCTCTTAGCCAAAAGTATGCAGAAGAGAATTTCCACCATCTGGGCCTGTTCAATGAGAGAAGTAGTTTCTCTCTCTCTCTCTCTCTTTCTCTTTCTCTCTCTCTCTCTCTCTCTCTCTCTCTCTCTCTCCTCTCTCTCAGCTAAAGGCCATTAACTTAGTAAATGGGTATTGGGATTCATTATACACTAGAAGCTGTGATGACTTCTGAGGCAGAAAATAAGAAACAGTCACCACCCACTCTTGTTGGAGAATCTGGGGAATTCAGGGTCTGAAGGCAGTTGGAGGACCAGAGAAAAGTCACTAAGCAGCTCTCCTGAAGCGCTGGCACAGGTGGACAAGTTCCAGTCTGGGAAGCCCAGCACATCCGGCTGTCAGAGTGGAACCTTGTAGCCTGGGTCACTCTTGGGCAGCAGGGTTGCAGTTGGAAAGAGGCAGGACAGAGACAAGGACATATGGAACCCGCTACCACCTTTGCCTGCCTCTCGGTATGATGGAGACTGGGCACAAGCTGGGTATACCAATCTCTCTTTGTCTTTCTGCCACAGCAGGGCTGTTGGTTCATTTCTACCTACCGAATCTCATGCAAGCTTCTCCTTTTCCAACTCTAACACAAATCATACAAGGAAGGGGATCCTGGGAACCGTAGTTCCCATATGAGGAGCTGGGTCCAGAAGTGATGAAAGAGAATTCCCAGGAGGCCAACACATGGCTGAGGGTGGCAAGATCAGTGCAAAGATTCTGGGCAAAAGAGCTTGTTCAGGTCCCAAGCTGTTAGCAACTCCTCAAAATCTTCTCTGGGTGGTTTCCTGTGTCGTCAGCACTAGAACAGTCCTACCCACAGCAAACTGGCTGCATGAAGGTAGAAGTCAGCTGGTAAATAAATGAAAGGCTGATACCCCAACACAGCAACCACAGGTGGAACAGGGTCTCACTCTGTTGCCCAGGTCGGAGTGCAGTGGCCTGACTATAGCTCACTGTAACTTTAAACTCCTTGGCTGGGTGGGGTGGCTCATGTCTGTAATCCTAACACTTTGAGAGGCAAGGCAGTAGGATGTCTTGAGGCCAAGAGTTCAAGACTAACCTGAATAACACAGCAAGACCGCCACTCTACAAAATACAGAAAAATCAGCTGGGCTAGTGGTGCGTGCCTGTAGCTCTAGCTACTTGGGAGGTGGAGGCAGGAGGATGATTTGAGGCCAGGAGCTTTGTTTTGTTTTGTTTTGTTTTGAGACATTCTGTTACCTGGGCTGGAGTGCAGTGGAGTGAACATAGCTCACTGCAGCCTGAAACTCCTGGGCTCAAGCGATTCTCTTGCATCAACCTCATTGCAAGTAGCTAGGACTACAGGTGTGCACCAGCATACCCAGCTGGGGTTTTTGGGGTTTTTTGTAGAGATGGGATCTCCCTGTGTTGCCCAAGCTGGTCCCAAACTCCTGGCCTCAAGTGACCCTGCTACCTCGGCCTCCCAAAGTTCTGGGATTACAGATGTGAGCCACCGCCCAGCCTACAATGGCTATTAACAATCATCTTACTCAGAAGACTGAGGCTGGGCGCGGTGGCTCACGCCTGTAATCCTAGCACTCTGGGAGGCTGAGGCGGGCAGATTGTTTGAGCTCAGGAGTTCAAGACCAGCCTGAGCAAGAGCGAGACCCTGTCTCTACCAAAAATAGGAAGAAATTAATTGGACAGCTAAAGATATATAGAAAAAAAATTAGCCGGGCATGGTGGCACATGCCTGTAGTCCCAGCTACTCGGGAGACTGAAGCAGAAGGATCACTTGAGCCCAGGAGTCTGAGGTTGCTGTGAGCTAGGCTGACGCCACGGCACTCACTCTAGCCCAGGCAACAAAGTGAGACTCTGACTCAAAAAAAAAAAAAAAGAAGGCTGAGACAGGAGGATCCTTGAGTCCAGGAGTTCGAGGGTGCAGTGAGATGTGATCACACCACTGCACCCCAGCCTGGGTGACAGAGCAAGACCTTGTCTCTAAAAAACAAAATGAATTTTATTTTTAATTTTCAAAAATCACTTTAGATTCTAACTTTGTCAGATTCAGATTTATGAGATGTGGAATGTTCACCTGTTCAAATATTTATTAAGTGCTTACTATATACCACATGCAAGTGAGACATTCTACTAAATGCTGCATGAACCAAATACCCTCCTACCAGCACTTGCTGACAACACCCCGACTTCCCTTCCCAGCTGCACGAGATTCCCCACAAGGTTTCCAATAAATAAAACCTGGGGATAAGGGAGTAAGAAAGAGGCCCTGAGCCAAGCCAGAAAGCTCTGAACTTTCATAATCTTAGTGCAGAAGGATGGATCCTAACTCCTTAAATTATGGTGATTTGGTTCAAAATAGAATTTTTATGGAACTAGTTTAAACCAAAAAGGGGATCTATGATAAGGATACTGGCTTATCTCCTGGGACTGGAGTGCAAGAATGCAGCCAGCCCTCTGGCAGGGTGTGAAATCAAGCAGCAAGCAGGGAGCTCTCCAAGCTCTGGGTCATTTCTGCCTTTGTCTGCATTTGCTGCTTCTCCCTGCAAGCTCGATTTCTCCGTTCTTCAAAGCACAAGATGGAATACGGATGTCCGTCTTGAGTTTAAAATTATAGTTTGAGGGGGAGAGGTGGTGTAGGCAAAAAAAAAAAAAAATTATAGTTTGAAACACATGGAAACTGACTTTCTTTTGGTCCTAACCCCAAATGGGAGAATCTGATTGGTTAAACTTGGTTCATTTTCTCGTGGACCACTCAGCCTTGATGGTGACAGAGGGAGAGAGGGGGAGCTTCACTACAAACCTGCAGCCAGGGCCTGTCCCTGTGTAGGGGAGGGTCCATTTCTAGATAAGGGGAGAGGATCACAACTTCCTGGCTATCTCCAAAGGTATCAACACTCTGGCTTTCTTATAGAGGGTATAAGGTTAATGTAATGTCAGTCAAGAGCACAGAGATAAATGACTTCCAGAGAGACTCCAAAAATCAAGCTTAGTCTTCAGCTTCCTCCAGAGGGTGACAGGAACAGCAAGAGTCAATGCAAAGTCAGAGACCTAAAAATATGAGCAGCTGGGGAACTGTATTGAAGTCAAGGTCGATAATTATGCAAAGTATTTCCAGGAGTATAGCAGACATTGTTGGTGGCCTTCCCAAAACCACTTCTCCTTCTTCCTTCCTGTTACAGCTCTAGTTTTATTCGGGTATCTACCCCTCCTCCCCTTGGTCATATGTTCCTGTGGATGCTGGCTGCTTCCTAAGCCTCTGCGTGGGAATGGTCCTTGGTCTGAGCCAATCAAGATGTCACTGACTGAGTCAGGCTTGCACAGGTGGCATATTCTCTGCAATGAGACATGAGGTAACATTGGCCAGAAGCTTCTGGACAACATCTCCTCACTCCTACTATGGTGTGAGCAGTTGTGAGATCCCAGTCTTCCCATAGGAATTTCCCCAGCTGATTAATTTTGTGGAATAAAATCAGATTGGCATAATTCCTCTCATCCCACCCCCATCTGCTCTCGGGAATATCCAAGACACAAGTCAGATGGAGCTCCTACGTCGAATGTTCTTAATTGGTTTAATTAACATGAAGGTGCTGCATGTTAATTTCGTGGCTGGTATATGGGATGGGAAAGCCCCTGGAACACCCCAAGTCCCTGGTCTTCTAAAGTCAGATGAAGGTTTTGGAAAGTTTTCAGAGGGCTTTCTTGTTTTTGTTTATTTCTTTGAGTGATTTTTGCTGCTGCAACGAGCCTTCCTGGTGTTCCCAGTGAGAATACTCAGTGCTCACAACAAGCCAGACATTCTACTTACATTGTCTCTTTTTATCCTTATAATGTCACATTTTACAAAGGAGAAGCTAAGACTCAGCAATGTTAAGGAAGTGCTTGCTCATACATCACGTAGCTGGTAAATCCAGAGCTGAAATCAACCTTTTCTTGGCCAGAATCCAGTCTTGGTCTCTGAATCACTAGCAGCTCGTGTGTTCTCACTGTAGGTGGCTCCACTTTCTGCCTTCCTGGAATTTATAAGTTTCCCAACGGTCATGGCCTGCCTTTGTCTGTGAGCTAACTGCTTTGCCTGCTCTTGAAATGGTATTTAGAAAACAATATCTGGGCACAGTTTTGCCTACTGGTATTGAGATGTCACTACCCCCAGTTCCTTTCAGGGGACAGAGCTAATCAACACGTGTATATTAGTATACATGTACGTACATATATATGGGTATGTGAATATGTATAAAATTTTGTGGAGAATGGAATTAAAATATTTTTAAAAATATAAACTTTATTTCTCAATATAAACTCCATCAATTTCAAGACACTTTTGTAAACAATGATATCAGCCATTTGGTCCATCTCTAAAAAACTGAGAGTACTGGGAATTTAACTATGTCAGTGCAGTTCTTTTTACATTATTAACTGAAGAAAAATGGGTTCCCTTTAAAGATTTTTTAAGATTAGGAAACAAAAAGAAGGCAGAAGGAGTCAAATCAGGACTGTAAGGTGGATGCCTAGTGATTTCCCATCGAAACTCTCACAAAATTGCCTTTGTTTGATGAGAGGAATGAGCAGGAGCATTGTCATGTTGTCATGGTGAAGGACTCTCTGGTGACGTTTTCCTGGGCATTTTTCAGCTGCAGCTTTGGCTAACATTCTTAAAACACTCTCATAATAAGCAGACCTTATTGTCCTTTGGCCCTCCAGTCAACAAGCAAAATGCCTTGAACATCCCAAAAAACTTGCCATGACCTTTGCTCTTGACCAGTCCACTTCTGCTTTGACTGGACCACTGCCACCTCTCGGTAGCCACTGCTTTGATTGTGCTTTGTCTTCGGGATGGTACTGGTAATGCCATATTTCATCTCCTGTTGCAATTCTTTGAAGAAATCCTTCAATATCTCGATCCCACTGGTTTAAAATTTCCATTGAAAGCTCTGCGCTTCTCTGAAGCTGATCTGGGTACAACAATTTTGGCACCCATTGAGTGGAAAGTTTCCTCACTGTTAATTTTTCAATCAGAATTGTGTAAGTTGAACCAAGTGAGTTGTCTGTGGTGTTGGCTGTTGTTTCTGCTGTGAACTGTTGGTCCTATTCAATTAGAGCATGAACAAGACGTGTTTTTTTCCATGAAAATTGATGTGGATGGTCTGTCACTGTGGACTGCATCTTCAACATTGTCTCATCTCTTCTTAAAATGAGTTATCCATTTGTAAACTGCTGATTTCTTTGGGCATTGTCCCCATAAACTTTTTGTAATGCATCCATGATTTTACCATTCTTCCACCCAAGCTTCACCATAAATTTGATGTTTTTTCTTGCTTCAATTTTAGCAGAATTCATGTTGTTCCGATAGGGGCTCTTTTCAAACTGATGTCTTATTTTTCTTCGTGCCTCAAACTGGATCCTTCCTGTTCAGACACATTATAACAAGTTAATATGAGTTTATTTTGGGGTAAACAAATTCTGAAATTTGTGCATAGTTTTTTCATAATACTCATTTTCCATGAACTTTTTAAAGACCCCTTGTATATTTCTCTGTATATAGTAAACACCATGGCTTCATACCAATACCCCCAGTTATAATCCATCATCACAAAGTTCATTCTAGCTTTCTCTCCTTTTTTGGTCTCTCTCTACTAAACTTCTTAGCAAATGATCACTTGGCCACATCCTTAGTATCTTCTGGAACATGCTTTTTCATTCTTTACATGGTCAGCCTGAAAATTTTCAAAATCTCTCTGTTCTGCTTCTCTTTTCATTATAAATTCCATCTTTAAGTCATTTCTTTCCTCTCTTACTGTATGTGGTTAAAAGTAACTGTATGCTGGGAGGCCGAGGTGGGAGGATCGCTCAAGGTCAGGAGCTCGAAACCAGCCTGAGCAAGAGCAAGACCCCATCTCTACTAAAAAATGGAAAGAAATGATCTAGACAACTAATATATGTAAAAAAAAATTAGCTGGGCATGGTGGCACATGCCTGTAGTCCCAGCTACTTGGGAGGCTGAGGCAGTAGAATTGCTTGAGCCCAGGAGTTTGAGGTTGCTGTGAGCTAGACTGACGCCACGGCACTCTAGCCAGGGCAACAGAATGAGACTCTATCTCAAAAAAAAAAAGAAAAAAGTAACCATATGGTTCATTCAATAATTTTCTTAGAAATTTCTTTTGCCAGATATCCTAATTCTCCACTCTTAAATTCCACCTTCCATAAAGACATGGGCACAACTTAGCCTAGTTCTTTGCCATTTCATAACAAAAATGGCCTTTACTCCAGTTTCTGATAAGATATTCCTCTTTTCCACCTGAGCCTTCACCAGAATTGCCCCTCATACTCCATTTATGGCAAGCTAGGCTTTTTCTGGCTGGTTCCCCCAATTTTTTCCAGCCTGTACCCATTACTCAGTCCCAAAGCCACTTCCAGATATTTGTTATAGTAACAACTCCACTCTGGGTACCAATTTGCTGTCTTAGTCTGTTTTGTGCTGCTATAATAGAATATCACAAACTGGGTAATTTTTAAACAATAGATGTTTAATTAGCTCACAGTTCTGGAGGCTGGGAAGTCCAAAATGAAAGGGCTTCATCTGACGAGGGCAATCTTGCTGCATCATAACATGGTGGAAGGTATCACGTGGCCAGAGAGTGTGCTCGAGAGCAAGGGGGAACCATGATAACTAACTCACTCGTTCCATGATGACATTAGTCCATTCATGAAAGCAGAGCCATCATTAGCTAGTCACCTCTTAAAGGTCCTACCTCTTAACACTGTTGTACTGGAGATTAAGTTTCCAACACATAAACTTTAGGGAACATATTTTAACCATAGAAATGTCCAATAGTAAACAATAATAGAAAATTGTAACCAAAAAAAAAAAAAAAAGACAGGAATATTGAAGACTCAGACACCTCAAGAATAAAAGTTTAGGTCATGCCACTAAGACACCTGGCCCACTGAGCTTCTGGCTGGGAGCAAAGAAAATACAGAACAGGTAGTAGAAGGGGGAGATCATGAATGTCAACTACGGCCTCATGGCCAGTTAGCAAAACAAGGACTGTAGTAGCTTTGCATATATTCTCCTTGCTTGTTATATGTTATCTCACATCTGGCACTGCTGTGGTCTTTGTATTTATTTGTAAATATTAACCACTTTCTTCTTTTTCCTCATTATTATTTCATACGCAAGTTGTTGGAGGTTAACTTTACAACTTAAACTTTAGCTAACATCATATTTGGTAAACTGTGACTGAACTGAAAAGCACTTAATATAGCCAGCAATGAAGTATAATTTTGTAATTTGAATGTTTTTAATTGTAGTAAAATATGCATAATACAAAATTTACCATTTTAACCATTTTTAAGTGTACAATTCATTGGCATGAAGTACATTCATATTGTCATACAACCATCACCACCATCCATCTCCAGAAATTTTTTATCTTCCCAAACTGAAATTCTGTACTCATTAAGCAATACCTCCTCATTCCCTGTGTCCTGCCCCCCAGGTGCTGGCAGCCAATGTTTTACTTTCTGTCTCTGTGAGTTAACTACTCTAGGTGCCTTATATAAGTGGAATCATAAAATATTTGCCTTTTTATGACTGCTTATTTAAGGTATAATTTTTTTTTTAAGGTAAAATCAGCTGAGTGTGGTGGTGTGTGCCTGTAGTCTCAGCTACTTGGGAGGCTGAGGCAGGAGGCTTGCTTGAGCCCAGGAGTTTGAAGTTACAGTGAGCTATGATCGTACCACTGTACTCCGGCCTGGATGGCAGAGTGAGACCCTGTCTCCAAAAAAGGTAAATAAATAAAAATAAATTTAAAAATAAAAAGGTAAAATCATAACTCTCATACAAATGTAAAATAAATATGTGTGAGAGATTTTATTTATCTCATTAATTAATGAGGGAACCAGTAAGATGTTACAACTAGCTCAAAGGAGAATTCAAAGAGCCACACATATGTAGGCAACAAGAAATGCTAGAATGAATTTATGAAAATGATGCAAAATGGTCTAACCACAGGGAAATAATCAATTGCATTCCACCAGACAATTAATTTGCATTTTCATGGCCTAAAGTCATTTGCATTATTATTAGTTTTCTACAAATTACAGAGCTATAAAATAGCCCCCAAAAAAAATGAAAGGGAAGAGAGCCAGGAAATGTGTCGAGATAGAATATTTGCTAGCGTACACAGAGAGCATGGATGGACGTTGACAGAATAGCACTGAGTGGAAAAAGCAGGTGGAGCAGGACTGTGCCAGTTAGCAATTTATTGTCTCTCATCTCCAAGGCTGTCTTTCTTTTTCCTGCTCGGAGTTATTGATCTCGATCTGGACCCCATGAACATTTCTCATGTGCCAGTGGCTGCGACGTTAGGCCTATCAGCAGAGGGCACTGGAGGGACACTGCAGACATCGCAGAGGTGGCGCCGTCCCCTCCTAGATCTGCTTGTCCCTGTCCTGTCTCCCATGGGACTCAGCCTCCAGCAGGCTTCCACCGCCGCGCCAGTGGGTGGCTTCCAGCTCACCCTCCTGGCCCGTGGCTGCACACCAGCTCTGGGCCGAATCACTCCCGTGAATTTCTCTGCTATTTAGTGGGCTGCAGCCTCACCCTCTTCAAGGAGGAGGTCTGAATTCTGGCCTCAGGACGAGGCCGCTTCCAAGTTTCCTCCTCCCTTGGGTGTTCTCCCTCAACCTTAAAGGTAGTAGTGCTGTTCACATTTGCTATTCTTTTTTTTTTTTTAATTGATTTATAAGGTACATGTGCAGATTTGTTACCTGGACATATTGCACAGTGGTGAAGTCTGAGATTTTTGTGTAACCTTCACCCAATTAGTGTACGTAGTATCCGCTAGGTAATTTCCCATCCCACACCTTCCTCCCACCCTCGGCCCTTCCAAGTTTCCAATGTCTGTTATTCCGCCCTCTAGGTCCATGTGTACTCATTATTAGCCCCCACTTACAAGTGAGAACATGTGGTGTTTCAGTTTATGTTTCTGAGCTATTTTGCTTAAGATAATGGCCTCCATACTCGGGAAGCTGAGGCAGGAGGATGGCTTGAGCCCAGGAGTGTGAGGTTGCTTTGAGCTAGGCGGACGCCACGGCACTCACTCTAGCCCGGGCAAAAAGAGTGAGACTCTGTCTCAAAAAAAAAAAAAAAGAAAAAAAGATAATGGCCACCAGTTCCATCCCTGTTGCTGCAAAAGACATGATATCATTCTTTTTTATGGCTAAGTAGTATTCCACCGTGTGTGTGTGTGTGTGTGTGTGTGTGTGTGTGTGTATCTTACACATTTTCTATATCTAATCATCGGTTGATGGACAGTTAGGTTGATTCCATATCTTTGCTATTGTGAATAGTACTGCAATGAACATACTAGTGCAGGTATCTTTTTGATATAATGATTTCTTTTCCTTTGGGTAGATACCTAGTAGTGAAATTGCTGGATTGAATGGTAGATCTATTTTTATTTCTTGAAGAAATCACCATAGTTTTTCCATAGAGATTGTATTATTATTATTATGATTATTTACACCCTCACCAACAGTGTGTAAATGTTCCATTTTCTCCACATACTTACCAGCATCTTTTCTTTTTTTTTTTTACTTTTTAGTAATGGCCATTCTGACTGGAGTAACATGGTATCTCATTGTGGTAGTTTGCATTTCTCTGATGATTAGTGATGTTGAACATATTTTCATATGCTTGTTGGTCATTTGTATGTCTTCTTTTGAAAAATATTTATTCATATCCTCTGCCCACTTTTTAAAGAGGTTATTGTTTTTTCCTTGTTGCGTTGTTTGAGTTCCTGAATTCTGGATATTAGTCCTTTGTTGAATGCATAGTTGTGAATATTTTCTCCCATTCTATAGGTTGTCTATTTACTCTGCTGATTATTTCTTTTGCTGCACAGAAGTTTTTTAGTTTAATTAAGTCCCATTTGTTTGTTTTTGTTGCATTTGCTTTTGGCATCTTAGTCATAAATTCTTTGCCTACACCAATGTCCAACAGAATGTTTCCTAGGTTTTCTTCTAGAATTTTTATAGTTTTAGGTCTTACTTTTAAGTCGTCAATACTTCTTGAGTTAATTTTTGGATATGGTGAGAGATAGGGATCCAGTTTCATTCTTCTGCATATGGAAATCTAATTTTCCCAGCATCATTTATTGAATAGGGTATCCTCTCCCCAGTGTATGTTTTTATTTGCTTTGTCAAAGATCAGTTGGTTGTAGGCTTTATTTCTGGGTTCTCTATTCTGTTCCACTGATCAGTGTGTCATTCTTTAGAGTTATCTCTTGCTTCTCTTAATAGTTCATCATGTTTTACTAGTTAATAACCTTTATATTAAACTTTTCCTAATAAATTATTGGCATGGTGTCTGTTTCCTGACTGATACAACCGTAAACTTGTTTATTTTCTGGCCGAGTATGGTAGCTCACTCCTGTAATCCTAGCACTCTGGGAGGCCAAGACAGGAGAATTGCTGAGGACAGGAGTTCGAGACCACCCTGAGCAAGAGCAAGACCCCATCTCTATAAAAAAAAATAGAAAAATTAGTTCCAGCTACTTGCTACTTGGGAGATCTCTTGAGCCCAGGAATTTGAGGTTGCCGTGAGCCATGATGACACCACTGCACTCTAGCCAGGACCACAGAGTGAGACTCTGTCAAACAAAGAAAGAGAAAGAGAGACTTATTTTCCTCTTATTAATTTCTTAAAGTCCTCAAATCCATATTATTACCCTAACAAAATAAATATGTTAGCATACTCTCATGTCGCATTTTCCAGGATTTTCATTCCAGGTTGTAACTGATATAATTACTCTTTCTCTTTTTTTTGGTCCTAGTTGATTTTTCTTTTTTGAGGCTTTAATGAATTTTACTTAGATATTTGATATCTTACTTCTGCTATCTCAAAGCACACCTGGATTTTTGTTTCTCTTCTCATTTGAGTACTTCCTCAAAAATGTTTTCAGTATGGGTCCTTGTGTGACAAAGTTTCTGAGAACATGTACGCCTGAGACCTAATGTCAGTTTTGCTATGCCTTTATACTTGAATGACAATTTAGCTTGAAATGACAATTTACATTTGAGTGACAATTTATTTAGAATTTTAAATATAAAATTCTACGCTCAAGTTTTTTCTTTTTGGTACTTAATAAATATGACTCTTTCGTCTTTTTGCAGCCAGTGTGCTGTTGAGAAATCTAATATAAATATGATCTTTGTTTTTGTTCCTTCATAGAGCACATGTTCTCTCTTTCTAGAAAGTTTCAGAATTTCTTTTTTATCTGCGTTACTCTTAAGTTCCACTATAACAGGCTGGATGCAGTGGTGCATGCCTGTAGTCCCAACCACTTGGGAGGCTGAGGCAGGAGGATCGCTTGAGCCCAGGAGTGTGAGGTTGCTGTGAGCTAGGCTGACGCCACGGCACTCACTGTAGCCTGGGCAACAAAAGCGAGACTCTGTCTCAAAAAAAAAAAAAAAAAAAGAAATATTCCCAAAAGCCTTGAGTCTAGAATGGGGAGCTGATTGTTAGTTCTCTTTGTAATTGGCAGATATATCACATTATCAGAGATATAATTAAGGGGGATTCATCTGGTAGAACTGTGGAGGACAGATTAGACAGAGGAGACAGGAGGTACAGAGAGCAGTTCAGATACTATGTAATCGTGGAATACTGGGCAGCTGGCTCAGTATGGTGATGGTAAGCTCAGAGAGACCATGCAGCTGGGTGGAAAGAGATGTGCTTCACAAACAAACTTCATCTACACCCTAGCCCCATAATATCCTAACTGTGCGACATTTAGCAAGTTGCTCAATCATTCCGATTCTTACGTACTCATCAGTAAAAGTGTGGATTAAGTGAGACTCCAGATAGGAAAATAGCACACATGGCAGGTATTCGAGAGAGAGAATTTAATACAGAGAACTAGGTGTAAAGGTGTAGACTAAAGAACTGAAAGACCAAACAGGGGAGGGCGAAGCTACCCAGTGATTAAGCAACTGCAGGAAGCAATTGCCTCCCCCAAGGTGGGGACAAAAGAACTTAGTGTTACTGGGGTTCAGGAGACAGGGCCATTCGCTGGGATCTGTAGGAGCAGCTGGAGCTGTGGAGAGGGTGTGTCCACTGGGTCAGAGCTTGAGAGAGAAGAGAAACACCCTGGAGTCGCCCCTCTTCCTGCCCTTCAGTTTCCTTCCAGCGCCTTCTCCTCATCAGCCAGAAGCTTGTTTCCCAGCAAAGAAGCCTGGAAAAGGTACTTTGCAAGAATCCACTCCTGTGATTCAAGGCAGAGTACAAGAAGGGCATAGATGTTCCCACGGTCACTCAGCTTTCTGTATTCTTTTCTTATTTAGCCCCCGGATGTAACTGTCAGAATGAAAATCCCATTACCAGCTCCCTTGAGCCTGCCGATGTGGTTAGAACTCCAGTAGGCATTAGCTGGGATACTTATACTAACCTAATTCCTTGTATAGTCGTAAGAACATGCCCTTTAGCTGCAGAAGAGCTGAGTTCAAATCCTGCCTGCACTATTTACTTGCTATGTAATCATGACCAAGACGAATGATCCCTCTGAGCTTATTCTTTCTTTTATACATGAACTAGACAATACACATACATTTTCAAGGGCATTAAATAAAATCATATGTGTGAAATGTCTGGCAAATTCTAGCAACTCAATTAAATCCCTATATATATTTTGGGGGGAGAAAAAGTATAATTGTTATGCTCGCATTGTGTTTTGCTCCAGATTCACTGGAATTTTGCAAATTACTATTTTAAATGTAAAATCGATTTAACAATACAATTACATGACTAAAAAAATATTCATAATCCCCACTGGGCTGGGGAGTAGTATTAGCAATGAGCAAAAACTCACATGCAACATGAAACTCATATCGTGATGTCAGGTCACCGGGAACCAGGTTTCTACAAAGCGTTCATCACGAAAGGAAGTTATTTTAATTGCAATAATTGTGCACCTGGTTCTTCTTACAACAGGCTCACATTTGCATATCTGCGTCCCAGGTAGAGACACATAACTAGGAAATTCTCTATCTGCCCGCAGTCTAATCCTGGCTGTCTGTACCTTTTCTTCCATGGCCTCAGGGATTATAGCTGCAGCCTTACTGTCTCCAATCCATTTTCATATAGCAGCCACAGTAATCTTCCTAAAAGGAAACATGATCAAATCAATCTCCTACACACTGCATTTAGAGGCAAAGGAAAACTCCCTAGGTTGGCATGCAGGGCCTTTCGTCATCAGTTTCTGGTTGACCTTTGCTGTCTTGTCTCTTATCACTGTCCCTCACAATCTTTGCCTCCAGGTCCTGCTCTGCTCTTGGACTGTGTCCTTTTTTGGCAACTGGCTCTTCTGCCACTTGCCTTTACCTGGCTTAGACTAATCCTTCCTCCTTCCTCCTCGGTGCCGATGTCTCCCTCTCCTCGTCTATACCACCTTCCCCCACGTCTGGGTCGACTGTTTTTTTATTTTTGTTTTTTATCACAAGTATATGTTCTGCTCACAATTTGGTTAGGATTTATTTATGCTCTAGGGAAAGAAATTAATGCCCTTTGAGATACACATGTAGTGATTTTGGAGTTAACAATTTAAATTACTGGTTTAAAATGCTAAGATCTTGCTGACTGCAGAGTTTAGGAGTTGCTTCAGGTTGGCCAAGCAAGAGTTGTCCATGTTGTGATGTTGGGCACATTTCCCCACCTGACCTGTACCTTAATGGTCTGTTCTCTCCCCTTGGACTATTAGGTGCTCTGAGAATACATTCTGTGAGCTTCTATGAGTCCTAAGGGCTTTACTTGTTTGTTTTTAAGCTTTACATAAAATTATGGCTGAAAATTGTCAGAAAACATCCCACGAGCTCTTACAGGAAGAACCAGCTAAAAAAGTACCATCATTGTATTATAAAGAGAGATGTTTTTTCCAGTTCTGTTTAAAAAAAAAAAAAGGCACTGATGTCAGAGACATGCTTCACCTTAGCAGAAACATAATCTGAAATGTATGTAACTAAGTTGTCAAGATTAAGAAAGTGCTGGAATTTCTTTGTGCTAAAAACGTAATTTAAGAATTCCCGTAATGACAAAGATGGAGGAAAATGTAGCTAAGGAAGCTAAATATCTGCAGCTCTATTATGTAATTGCTTTCGTTTATGTCTTAAATAAAAAAGTAGATACGGTGTAATCACTTCTAAAAATTAGCCTGTTTATTAGCCATTTATATACTGTGACCTAAAGAAAAGGGAGAAAGGCAATTTAAAAAAAAAAAAACTCACTGGAATGTCTATCATGCTTTTTTCTTTATTTATTATAAGAAAATTAATTTTGATTTAAGTGTTTTAAAATAACCCATCACCAGGAAATAAATCAATAGAACGGTACATCGGAATAACTATTTTTTAATTTTTTTATTTACTTGCTTGTTTCTGCCGCCACACCGGAAGCTCAGGAAAACAAGAGCTCTGTCTTTGTCATTGATATGACCCATCACCCACTACACTGTCTTAGGAATGAACCGCTTCGCAAATGGAAGCTACATATCTTCGACAAAATTTTCCACAATTACATCCCTCAACTCCAAAGGCAGGAAAAATAAAATTATCCAACTCCTACTATCAGTATCATTTACTAAGTTGCCTACAGTTTGAAGAGCACTTCAGGAGGTACTATGGGATAAGACAAAAAGAACACAAAAAAGGAAAACGTTTTAGATAGAAGTAGTAAAAACTTCCAAATTATAAAATATTACTATGCTCATATGTATCTCACAACGAAACGTATGTTATACAATAAAAAGGTTAAAGTATTTGTTATTGATTCGAATAGTGTCTGCTAGAAACCCGTAAGAAGTGTACAAACAGCCATCTGTCAGAGGTGACTCTTGTCCCACCCTGCTTAGGGAGGACCAAAGCTCTCACCTAGACACACCACTGGGTTTCGTCAGGGACACCTTACTTACTTTCGTTGTTAAGGGGAATCAAACTAATCTCAAGATGGGAGCATAGAGAGTAGGGACAAGTGTTATATTTTGGAAAACAATCCATGGGAAAATAAGTCACGTAGCTCAGGGTTTAATTTGAAATGCAAATATCTGTCGATTAAGTTTTCAACTGTGTGGGGACACTAAAGGAGTCGTGAGGGCAAAGCAGGAGAGACCAAAAAAAAAAAAAAGTAAAAAGGAAAGAACACAGAATGCACAGAGAAGGGGTTTATTTTCACACCTTGTATCAGTTTACATGATACACTGCATTACGTTTAAGTAAGGTGGCTTCCTTCACTCAGATAGTTTCCCCCATTTTAAACCATAAGACATCGGTAGAAAAAAAAATCCTATCCGGGCCATTTGCTGCAGTCTTTCTGTGTCTCTTCCAGGAAGGAAGGTAACATGAGGACAGACGGTTGCTTTCCTTGGCGTGCTCACAGCAGGAATCGGCAGCAACTTAACCAGACATCGAGTTTCCCCTCGTTCCTTCGGGCCTATGTGCCGAAGCCCCCGCACCTGTGAGAACTTTCTAGGTTCGGGCTGGTGGAGGCCAGACACCCGGAGGCTGGATTCTGGAGACTCGGTTTCCGGTGCCGCTCGGTAGCTCGTGACATCGAGCACAACACTCGTGTTTCGGCGCTTCGGTTTCATTCTTTGGAGGTGGGAACAAAGTATGTTTTATACGGTGGCCGTGAGGACGAGACGGGCCCGCGTGTGAAAAGCGCCCCAGGTGTTAGTTATTATCTTCTTTAAAGGGCGCAGAATCGGTTTCAGCTGTGGAGGAGGCTGCAGCAAGGCCCCCTGACACTGTCGGTCAGAACTTGACCCTGAGCTTAATCTCGTCGCAAAGCGAAAGGGCTCTCGCGGCCCGCGGCAGCCGGGGCAGGGTCACCGCCGTATCCGCCCGCTCGCCCACGGCCCTCCCACCGGGCTCCCGCGAGGCCGCGGCGTCCTTCGCCATTCGGGCGGCGCCAGCGAGAGGGCGTGGTCAGGGGCGGGGCGAGGGGCGGGCCCTCCCGCGGAGGGCGTGGCCTCGGCCCCCACCGGCGACTGAGGCGAGCGGCGCGCCGGGCTGGCAGCGAGCGAGCGGAGGAGCGCGCGCGGCCCCTGCGCTCTCGGCCGCCGCCTGCGCGCGTCGCGGGCCGAGCTGCACTGTGGCCTCCGCGGCTGCGGAGCTGCGCCCCGGGAGGACGCGCTGCCCTGCGCCGCCCGCCCCTTCCCCACCGCAGCAGGTCAGGGGAGCGCGGAGGTGAGGAGGACGCACGACCTGGGACTGGACGCAGAAGGGTCTGGAAGGTAAGCGGAGCGCTGCGGCGGACTTCTCGGAAGCGGAGGCTCTTCCCAGCGCGCTGACTCAGGTCGCCGGCGTTCCCACTGTCCCGGCGGGAGCCTTCGGGGCGCAGGGGCGAAGGGGACGCGGAGCTCGCAGCGCGCCGCCTTGGAATTCTGCGGCAGGCAGCGTCCGGGCCAGCAGGCGCGGGACTCGGGGGGGTCCCTCCCGCCCCCCACGGCTCCAGCGTCTGCCCGCGCCCCGCGCTTTGCGTGAGGGTGTCCCGCTGCTGGAACCTGGTCCGCGAGTTGCGGAGCAGGAGTCCCAGAAGTTTCTCGCGGGGTAGAAGTGGGGCTCTTCTCTCCAGCTCGGGGCCCCCCGCACCGCCCGGTGGAGGTTGGGGTTCCCGTCGCACCCGGTCGTGGCGGAGGGGAGGCGCGCGCCGGCGGGCTGCAGCCTCCGGAGAGCGAGGGGCGAAGCTGGAGACGCGCTCGGAGACGCGCTTCTGGGCCGGGGGAGCCGCGGCCTCCGCTTGTGGCGGGTTAGTTTCTCGTAATGTTATTTTTCCTCTGGCGTCTGAGCCTCTGCGAACTCTCCGACGGTGCGAGAGTCGGAGCCGACGAATTAGAGGAATTGGGGACTTGTCTGAGTCAGACATTTCTTTAATGTAGTGGTAGTTTCATTTTTTTTCTTTTTTTTTTTTTTTTTAGAAAGTCTCTCACTCTGTTGCCCGGGCTAGAGTGCCGTGTCGTCAGCCTAGCTCACAGCAACCTCCAACTCCTGGGCTCAAGCGATCCTCCTGCCTCAGCCTCCCGAGTAGCTGGGACTACAGGCATGCGCCACCATGCCCAGCTAATTTTTTTCTATTTTTAGTTGTCCCGCTAATTTCTTTCTATTTTTAATAGAGGCGAAGTGCCTTGCTCAGGCCGGTTTTGAACTCCTGAGCTCAAGCGATCCTCCCGTCTCGGCCTCCTAGAGTGCTAGGATTACAGGCCTGAGGCACCGCGCCAGGCCGGTAGTCACATTAATGAAGCTTGCAAAAGGCTTTCGAGCGACTTGATACTTTCCTAGTGGGTTTGTCTTTCCCGAGTTTCTGCTGCGCCTTCACCCCCCAATTGTTATGCAAATCGTCCGGG
>CAUYSK010077495.1:0-20645 GCA_963575035.1 Avahi laniger | reverse complement strand
GATACAAAGTAATCTGAACCAGGTGGGGATACAGATGAAACAAGATTATTCAGGTACTGAAACTCCTTACATTATCTTTCTATCTTTACACGTTTGGAATTTTCTAAAATAAAAATTTTAAAAAGTAAAGAGATGGAGAGGTGTATTAATAAGATACTTATTTTAAAAAGAAGGGAGACAGCTGGTTGACTTTAAGACAAAAACATTACTAGGGATAAAGAGGATCTAAAAGAAACAATTCACCAGGAAGATATGATAATGCTAAACCTGTTTAGTTTTTACAAATATAGCCTGAAAATACATAAAGTAAAAAATAACAAGAAGAATTTTACAAAATCATCATAGAGTTTTACTATTGTTCAAAATTTGATTTATTACTCAGGAAAAATAGAATATGTAATATTTGAACAACACAATTAACAAGCTTTAGGTAATGAACATACTGTAAACATAGTGAAAACATATAAAGTTCATTTACTTTTAAAGGCCACTTGGAACATATAAAAAATTGCCCACATATTAGATCAAAGAATACATGTTAACTTTTTAAAATTCATTTTATATGATCCATTTTATCTCACTCAGAGCAATTTTTTAAATAAAAATCAAAGACTAACAAAAAGAAGAATAGTTTAAAAATCCAAATATTTGAAAATTTTAAAAGATCACTCATTTGTAATTATGGATCAACAACAAATCAAAACAGATATTAGGAAATATTTAGAACTGAACATAAAAATGCTATCCATTAGAACTTATGAATATGAGTAAAACTGTAAATAGAAATATATTGTCTTAAATGAATTAGAAATTGATAATCAATTGACTAAATATCTACTCAAAAAATAATAAAAACCACTGAATAACCCAAGGACAGTAAAAAGAAAGAAAATAGAAAGTAATTAAATCAAAAAAGGAAACAATAAAGACCCATACAATAAAAGTTTCTTGAAAATATTAAAATAAATAAATAAATAAGTAAAGTTCCGGGCATGATTGGCTCTACAAACAAACAAACAAACAAACAAACAAAAAAAGAGTAAAGGCAAAAATAATTCTGAGTACAAAAAATGACTGAGAGTCTTTTTGATAAAGATGTATAATAAAATAATTATTTTTAAATCATAAGAGAATACTAAGAAACATGCTAACAAATCAGAAATAGATGAGAACACTTTCTAGAAAATATAAGTGACCAAAACTAATTTCAAAAGAATAGAAAACCTGAAGATACTTTTAATGAGACAAAATCAGTAGTTAAAAATCTACCCACAAAAAACACCAGGCCCCCAACCTTTCACAGGTAGATTCTTCCAACCTTCAAAACATTTAATCCTCATGTAATATGGCAAAAGGAAAGTTTCCCAATGCATTTATGAAACTGGAATGCTTTTTACTTCCCTAACAATTTAATGCAATAGCCATTAAGTGGGACAGCCCAAGTTACATATCCTGGGGTGAGACACACGTCCTGGGGGAGACCAAGGGCCCCAGAGTGGGGTGCTGGAGCTCTAGCATTCTGAGGAGGGTGTCTGCACAGACAGGCTGTGGCAGCTAGGATAGCAGATCGGGGGTTGGGGGTACTGATCAAATAAGTAAACATGGTAAAGATAATAAGGACTGTTTCTCACTCTTGGAGAAGACATCTACAAATACATAGAGCGAGAAAACCAAAATAAACACTGTGGTGTTGGATTGTAAATGGAAATATCAATATAATCTTATAGTCTTTAGTACCATAGATCTGTGGTTCCAACGCTGGGCCGCGGACCGGTACTGGTCTGTGGCCAGTTAGGGACCGGGCCGCAGAGTTCCGCATCCCTACCCACATCCATCCATGGAAAAAGCGTCTTCCATGAAACTTAGGAATTGGGGGCAGCACACAGCAGGAGGGGAGCAGTGAGCAAGGGAAAGCTTCACCTGTATTTACAGCTACCACTCTCTGTCACCTGCGTCACCACCTGAGCTCTGCTTCCGTGAAACCTCTCCACGGTGCCAAAAAGGTTGGGGACCCTGCTCTAAAGAACTCTAGTTCCTTTTTGGTGCAGAATGGAATTTAGAAACAACATTCCTAGGTTTGCTCATTCTACTGGAAGTATCATTGTGGCCCCAGGGGTTGAGGACCGCAGCTTTAGAGAAATGATCAATTCCAGGTCTGGGCCACAGAGTTCAAGGTAAGGCTGAATGACCTTTTTGTTCCCTAAAGTAAAGAAGTGCTCAGAATATATGAGGGCATGTTAAAGACACAAAAGCCAGATTTAAAGGGCCAAATCAGGGACAATTTGAGTATCAAAATATATAATGATAATAAAAGATTATGACTCATGGGCCTTTACTAAGTCTCAAAGTATCTCCATGCAAGTTATTCATTTATTATAAAGGAGAAAAGTTGACAGTAGACAGGCATGGCAAAAAAAAAAACAAAAAAAAAAACCCTTAACCAAAGTGATCAAAGTTATAAAATAACAAGACAAATGGAAATTTTGTGCTACCTGATAGGATCCAAAAAGAGTAACAGCAATGCTCTGTGGTATTACTGCCAAAAAAGCATAACTCAAATTTCATCATGAAGAAACAGCAGACAAACCTCAGCTGAAAGATGTTTTACAAAAAAAACAGGCCTGTAATCTTCAAGTGTTAAGATTATGAAGGTCAAGGAAAGACTGAGGAACTGTCTGCAGCCCAAGAGGGGACTAAAGAAACACGATAACTAAATGAACTCAAATAGTTCAGGGAACAAAATTCTTTGCACTGTGATTCCAACTTTTATGTAAGTTTGAGATTATTTCTAAATAAATAAATTAGGATAACCTCAAAGCCAAATAATGGCAATATAATCTAGGAAAATTACAGACTAACCCCGCCTTAGGTCAAAAGATACAAAAATTATAAATTTTGAGCAATACATATGTATTTTTTAAAAATTCATCAATCAGAAACATTCATCCCAGAAATGCAAGAATGGTTAGACATCAGAAAAATCACTTTTATAGCAAATTATACCCCCAAATGCCAAATTTACAGAGTTAAAAAAAATTTAACCATATTAGCAGATGAATAAAGAACATACGACAAACTCAATTTTTCTAAACATCTCTATGCTAGCTAGAAATAAGAGGAAAATTAAATAACTCAATAAAAGGTGTTTATGGGGAAAAAACTAATAACAAACATCACAACTGATGGCAAAACTTTAAAAATTATTCCTTTTAAAATCAAGAATAAGGAACCAGAAACATCATTGAGGCCTTCTTTTCAATAATGTTTTGAATTTTCAGCCAAGGCAAAAAATACAAAACTAAAACAAAAGGTATAAGAATTGGAAAAGAAGAAGAAAAACTGATATTATGATGCTATAGAATTATAACAGTATGGTATTGGCAAATGGATAGCAAATAAACAAATTCAGTCCTAGCCATGTATTTATATGAGACACTGCTATGTAACAGAGAGGGTATTATAAATCAGTTTGGAAAGAATAAACTATGAAAAAATTGGTGCTAGGCTATCCATATAGGAAAAATAACATAACATCATATACAAAAACAGATCAAAATCATAAATATGAAGATCAAAACTTTGAACATAGAAAAAATTGGAAAATATCTTTACCATGCTAGGATTAGAGAGAATTTTTTAAAACACTGTACAAAAAACATAGCCCTTAAAACACTGATGATTGTGAGACATTAAAATCAAATCATCTGCATGATCAAAAATAAGAAGTGAAAATGTGGAAAATGAAAATATGGAGGAAAGTATTTACACTAGATTATCATACACAGTGGATTAATATGCAGAACATATAAAGAATGGAAAAGGTCTAACAGATATGAAGCCTGATGTTAAAAAGTAAGGGAGTGGGAGCAAAAGACAGGAAAATACTTATCACAACTAGTAACCAAAAGGTGCAAGTTAATATCATAATAAGTTATTACTACCTACCCACCAGAATGGCTGAAAAATGTGAGCACCAAGATGCACAACTTGTTTTCAGTAGTTGGTTTGCTCTATTATTAAAGTTTCTGATTCTTTTTCTTTAAATTAAATTTGATATTTCCACTTTGACTTTTTTAATGCAAAAGAAAAAAAAGAAAGATACTAAAAAGGCCAAGTGTCCACAAGGGGTGGTGATGGGAGGATTGGCCAAAAAGACCCCAACCAAACAAAAAACCAAACTACATTAAATGTTGGTGGAAGTGTAACTTGGCACAAGCTCAAGAGCAATTTGGCAGGAGCCCCTGACTGCTCTGTTTGTTTCTGGCTGGAGGAACTCTCACACATGTACCTAAGGAAGCACACTGTACACAGCCTGCAAATAGCAAAGAATTGGAAAGAACTCAACTGTCTAGCCATTGGGTGTCAGGATGGAAAGCCTGGTAGATGCTCATGGCATAGGAGGAGGAAGATTTCTCACACTGAGATTAAGACATATCAAAGTAAAAAATGTTCATTTTATCCTTTAGAAGGACAGAAAGAATGAGAGAGGAAAGGGGCAGGGGAAGAGAGCAGGGGAGATAGCATGGGATCCCAAAGAAAGAGAAGGGAGATGCCAGCAGCAAAGCCACATGGGGACGAAGAGAAAAATATTAATTGTTGTGGCATAATTAGCAGGTAGCTGTGAGATCTTTGTTTCTTCTATTGCTGGAGACTTGGTTATCTCTGAGATGCAGTCAGCTTATCACAGGGAATGCTCACTGTGCCCATGAAATACAGCTTTGGGCAGGAAAGGGAAGGCCTGGAGTTTACCCCTCAGCTGTCAGTCCAGGAGCTTCTCAGGAACTCCTTGAGGCTATAGAAACAGATTCTAAAAACTTAGAGCTGGTGAATGTAAAGAGAAAGATTTACATTTCCTTTGTGACAACAGAGTTCCCGCAGGGTGCCTGCTAGCTACGGAGAGAAACCGCAAAAGAGCAGGGAGGGCTCAAGATTGACCTTTAGCTGTTATTAGAAAGTGTAGGATTAGATATTTTCCTGTTATTTCAACAATTTCCCATCATTAGGAAATAGTTAAACTAAGGCCCATGGAAGCACAATCAAAATAAATAAATCACATTGCATGTATCTACATGGCTAAATCTGAAAAACATAATGGTGATTGAAAACAGCAAGCTGCAAAAGAATACCATATAATCCCACCTATATCAACAGTGAGAAAAGTGTAGGAGGATGTTTGCCTCAGCTATACCTGGCAATGGGTGCTCGGTAATAGTTTTCACCAAACAGGTAAAAATTCAAGTATTAGAGCAGTCAGTGAGGTAACGGGACCAGTGGGTAGAAGACAATGTACACATGGAAATAAAATGCAGCCCATGAAAATAATGCCTTTAAGCCATTTCTCTAAGGTCAACTATAGTCCACTGATGAAATAAATGCAAATTCCATATCTGTGGCCTTCTGGATCCTTGCCTTTTGACTGAATCCACATTTTACAGAGCAAATCCTTTTAAAAAAGGGATTTGTTCTGTGAAGTTTGGATTGGTCCAGGGGCTGCACTTGGGATCTGGAAGGCCACAGGTTCTCCACCCTTTTACTTAGTAAATAAAATATGTGTTGAACCTCTACAAACAGCATTTGCTACATGTCATGCAGGACTATGAACACATGAGACTATGAATGCTTTTCTTCTGGCTCATTTAATCCATAAAACTATGATATAGTTACTATTTTCCCCATTTTACAGATAAAGTAATTGAGATTCAGAGAGCTTAAAACCTACCCCTAAATCACCATCCTGACAAGTTCGCATGAGCCATATTCAAATTCAGTTTGTCTGGCAACCTCAAAACTCATACACTTTTCACTACATTACAATGCTCTCTCAAAGCTCTTCCACCTAACTTTCCTACTCTTACGTGGGCTGAACTCACCATATACCACATTTTCTCATAAAATTACACAATGGAGTCAGACTAGAAGAATATAATCATAACTTATGAACCAGTAATTGTTCTTCTAGGAATGATTTACAACAAGAAAATTAAATTTAAAAAAAGTAGCACCTCCAGACAAAGGAGAATAAAACACAAACTTAAAAAAATTTTAAGGAACAAAGTTAACAACTAAAATCCTCCACACCAAGGACTATGCCAAGAACTTCACATAAACTGCCATATCTAATTATCACACTGGCATACAAAATATAGGCACCATCAGCCCACTTTATAGGTCAGGAAATGTCTGTATACAAGCTAAGGGACCTACCTAAATTCCTATACAAGTTTCAGTGGAGCTAGGATCTGAACCCAGGCAGTCTGATTCCCAGACGTATATATATTTCCATCCGCTTGATTGGAAGGAATCCTCTTGTGTGTTTTATGTATAGATAGGCACACACACAGACAGGTAAAACAACTTTTACAAAACATTTACATTAATAATCTGTGGGAAAACTTTTTTTAAAGAGGCTTTTAAGTCATGAAATTTTCTCATAACCCACAATTTCAAACATAATGCTTAACTGCTTCAAAAATATGGTATTTATTACAACTATAGTAGTAAAAAGAAAAAAAATGAAAAAACTAAATGGAACTAAGTGGTCAGTAACAGAGCTGAGTAATTATGAATATTAAAAATTATTATTTGGAGAAAATACATTACGTTAATTACTTGGAACCATGCATAATGCTTACACAGGAAATACAGAAAAATAAAATAGTGAAGGTAATAAGGATATAGACAATTACATTTTTATTCTTAATTTTATGAAGACTTTTATTTTTCTTTACAAACTAGGGTAGTTAAGAAACCAGGTAGTAGCTACTTTGCTTTTATATTCTTGGCACCAAAACATTTACTTATGTGTTCCTTCTTACATAAACGGTTCCAGATCATAGTAGTTTTCCAATTCGTTTACTAAGGTAGCGAATTTTTATACCAAAAAAAGTAAAAATAAATGCTCTGTTTGTAAAAGAAAACTTGGAACCCAATAACAATACGATATTAAAAGAACAAAGCTTTACACACACATCTTAAAGCTACACACATTTAAGCACCAGACAAATATGCTCCCTAGGTTCCCCTTCCCCTATACGTAGAGCATTGTGCTTTTGGGTCTCAGACCCTTGTCCCAGGAGTTCCTCGGAATCCTTTTCAGATTTCAAGAGGATGGGGCTGGGGCTGGGCCACTAGCCTCAGGTCTGGCCCGCTTCTCCTCATCTGCCAAAGCCTCACAGTACTGCGCCGGCCAGTCCTTGGGGTCTTGATTATGGACTTTGGCCACGAATTTAAGAACTTTCATTTTGCTCGTTTCCAGGTTGGTTCGGGGGCCCCACTGGAATTCGTAGTCTACAGGATCAGTGTGGGGTATCCGCCGGTACTCCAGATAACGCTGTCGCACAAAGTCTTCAGTAATGAGTTTCTTTGGGTCCCCAAATATTAAATGCTTCTTGGTGGGGTACACCCCTAACCGCCGCAGAAAGTCCCAGACTTCAGTCTCTTTGATGGTGTTGCCCTTCATAAAGATGAGCCCTAAAACAATCATCAGGAGGCCAGTGGTGGGCGTACCTTGATCACCTCTCACCTCGGCATCCTCCTCCACGGGTTCCAGGGTGTTGATCAGGATGTAGGTGTTGCTCTTGGGTTCAAGTTCCACCAGCTTGTACCCAAAGACGTACTGGAGGCGCTCGGAAGCCAGTTTGAGAAGGTCCAGGAAGATGTCCTTGTAGTCTCCAATGACGTGCTTCAGTATGTCGGTCCGCTTGATCGGAATCTTCCTCTGGTCCTTAATCAGCAAGAACTGCACCAACTCGGCCACCTTCAGCTCCAGCTGCTTCTGGGTCCTGGGCCCCACTGTGGGGGCGGCCCGGGCCTGGCGGGCGCCCTGAGGCGAGGTGCCCATGGCCTCCTGAGAGCCGCCCGGCCCGCGGGACGTGCTCGGGGCCTCGTCGGCGACGCCGCCTCTGGAGGCTCTGGTGTCTCCGTCGCGGCTCCTGTCTCTGCCCCTCTCGTCCTGGGCGTTAGAGCGGCCCCGGCTCCTCGGTTTTTGCAACATGTCACCAGACGCGGGTACCGGCGCGGGCGCTCGCCGTAACGGCGTGGCGGCGGCTGGGATTGCGAGTCGGCGCGAGCTGCGTCTGCGCGGCCCCGGGCGGGGCTGCAGGGGGCGCGCGGTGCGACGCCAGAGACTGCGCGTTGCGTCACAAAGGCCGCGCGATGCGTCACAGAGGCTGCGCGATGCGTAAAGGGGGCTGCGAGTTGCGCCTGCGCGGCAGACATGCATACGAAAACGGAGATTTCTGTGCAGTCCTGCGGGTCCGAGCAACGGCTTTTAAATTATAATTGTGTTCATACCAAACCATACAGACAGAGAACAAGAACCAAGACTCCTGAACAAGTGTGCGGCTAAATTCAGGACCACACAGGCAAGTTTTACCACAGTATTAAGAGTTCTTAAATCGGGTCTATTGGTAAATGGAGGGACTTCAAAGGCTGAATGTGTGAGAAAAATAAAGTGAAGAGGAAGGTGAGACCGCGGAAGGTAAAGCAAAAACATTAATTTCTACATAAAACACAGAAGGACATAAAAAACCCAGAGGATTCTTCGTTTCGTCCCTCCCCTCGCGCACGTTCATACCCTCCTAACTACTAGTTAGGTTCTCCAACGTCCCTTGAAGCCTGTTAAAAACGAATGTTTTGATAAAGGCAGGCTTTCCTTGCAAGCAAGACTTATTCTTCTCAGTATGTCCGAATTTATATTCCCTGCGTTAAACTCCATGAGCTAGACAACTATGAGAAAACCGTCACTCAAAGCAAGTGTCTAAAATGGTTTAGCATTATCAAATGAGTTTATCTTTTGGAAAACATGCTCATGGAAACTGCCTTGAGCTCACAACCGCAGTTTTAGCACAAATGGGTAAGAGGAATGCTACAAAGAAATGTGCTCTCTCAGGAGACTACCATTTAATTTTGGGCATCACTAATCAAGAATTGCAATAATGTGGATCTCTTAAATTTCTTAATTCTTAATATATTAGCTTTAGGGCTCAATAAGAAAGAAAGAACACGGGTATTATCCCTCATAATCTGTGATATGTGCAGTGTGTATATATATTTTAATTGTGCAACTCTAATAGCCAAAATGAGTCATTTCATTAACTCAAACCATCAGCAATCTGCTGCCATTACGTCTACAAATCTTAGCAAATGTGTTTCTTCACTATTTATTGATTTGCAAAGAAGACACTGAATTTCCCTGTCTTTTTAAAGCTACACAGCAAGTGGATAAACTCTTCAAAGAACCAAATCAAAGTTAGTTCCTCTTTAATGCAAATATAGTCAAAAGAAAGCAGTTCAGAACACATTATTTGAAAGCATCAAACACAACCTTATTAAAATTTCCTTAAATGTTAGTAGCATAACATTTTTATTTGTAATTCAATATAAAAATGCAATCTGATAATGGCATTGGAACTGTATTACTAAGTGTAAAATCAGATTCCATGTTGTGATGCTAGTATGCAAAAATCTGGTATGCTATGAGTAATAACTTTCTGTTCCACAGAAGATCCAATTATATCTGCAAGCATCATTCTTAATGACAGAGGACTACTAAGAAAAACAAATATATTATCAAGGCATTCATGAGAAAATTCATCTGCTTTGGTTTCCTTGCAAATTAAAATTTGGACGTAAGTTCAGAGAAGCCTCCTGCAATCTAGAATCTGCAAAAGGTCCCTCCAGAAGGATCAGTTATACCTTGACCTAAAAAACTTCAGCAACCAAGAGATAAGGGAAAAATGGAAAATACGGTGAAAGCTGTTGTCAACAATTGGGCTGGTTTTTCAATGTTTTTTTCTTGCTAAGATATACAAAGTTACCAAGCAGCCCCACTGGTCAGGCTATCCCAGTATCTGTATGAAAATCAGCACCCATATGAAAATCAGCACCCTTACCCAGACAGCAGATTGTCTTTACTCAAAATAGATGAGAAAAAATACCAGTTTTAAGTCTCAAAACACCTCTCTACACTCTGTCCAGAGGAATGCAGGCGAAATTGACACTGGAAGCCTTGGATATCTGGAGAGAAACTGTGATAACAACACTACTACTAATAACTAACTATAAACAACAGCAGATAATGATTATCTGGTAGTCCTCCCCTTATCTGTGGTTTTGTTTTCCATGGTATCAGTTACCTGCCATACTGAAAAAATACTAAGGTATTTTGAGAGTGAGACCGCACTCACCTAATTTTTATTACAGCATATTGTTGTAATTGTTCAGTTTTATTAGTTGTTAATATCTTCTGTGCCTAATTTATAAATTAATCTTCATCACAGGTATGTATGTACAGGAAAAAACAGTATATATAGGGTTTGGCACCATCCACAGTTTCAGGCATCCATTGAGGGTCTTGGAACATAGTCCCTGCAAATAATGGGGGACTACTGTATAAAGGTAACTGTGGATCAGACCTTATTCCAAGTGGTTTACAGGTATTACTTCATTTAATCCCCACAAAAAGCCTATGAGGCATGTCAATTTTTTATGTTTCTCTTCTCAAAAATGAAGAAACAGGCACAGAGATCATTAAATGTTTTGAGATCCCACAGCAAGTAAGTGGTAGATCTGTGATCTAAACTCAGGCAATTTGCTTCCAGAGACCGTGCTCTTAACTGTATGCTAGCTAAGAGCAAAACACAGACATGGTATCCTTGAAAAAGTAAGGGCTTTGGAATCAGAGGGACTGAGATTAGAAACCTGTATGACGCTGGGAAAGCTACTGACATTCCCAAGTTTCAGTTTCCAGGTCAACAAAATGAGAGTTCTAATCCTAGCTTCCAGGGATTAAGTGAGATCGGTTTGCCAAGTACCTAGCACAGAGCTTGGCAGGGCAGCTGGTAACAATTTGCTTCTTTTCAGAGGGTTTCTGTTAAGGAAAATATCTGAGAACTATGCAGAGTTGTGTGTAGTATAGGGGAGGCAAAATTTTACCCTCCAAGGGTCCTGGCTGGACCTGAGAATTAAATTGACATAAAATAGATTAACAGGAGGAAAGCGTACAAATTTAAGTTCTGTGTGACATAGGAACCCTCAAAGGGAAATGAAGGCCCAAAGATGTGGCAAAACCTACATGCTTTTGTATTTCCTTGAAATAGGAGAGGTAATTATGGGAAAATAAACTAAATTATGTGGGCATGCTAAAGGAAGATTATTTTTACTATGTTGTTTGTATAGAATTTTCTTGGCTATGACTCTCCATCGAGTAATATTTCTTTTCTCCTAGTACACTGAAGACATCTTTCTTTCAATGGGAGTATTTATCTCCTGTTTTTCAGGAAGAAAAGAGGAAATTAGAATTCCCTTATTGCATCTGCAATTTTTCAACTGTCTTTAGCTCAAATTAATCCATATGCCAAAGTGGCATATTTTGGGCAGCATATTCTGCCATCTTTCAGTAGAATGATGAGAAAAATTTTGACTGCAGTGAAACACACGTACACATGAAAATCAGGAAAAGGTCTGGAAAGAAATAACAATATCAATGTGCTATTAAAGTTCTTTCTTTCTTTTTTTTTTAGAGACAGGGTCTCTATCACCCAGGCTGGAGTGCAGTGGCATGATCATAGCTCTCTGTAACCTCAAACTTCTGGCCTCAGTCAATCCTCCCACCTTAGCCTCTCAAAATGCTAGGATTACAGGCATGAGCCACTGTGCTCAGCCAGTTATTTTATTTTATAAATAAAATTCAATTCTGAATTTTCTTGCTTGAGAGATAAAAATATATTCTCAAGGAAGTTTAACTTCACACTGACACCATGCCATCGCAGTTACACACAGTTAAATGTTCAATAAATTCAGTGTGATCTGAACATGGCATTTGTGACTTTTTGTTCAGGCAGTGATATAACAATGATTAAAAAAGAAAAACATTTTCAAACACTTTATGTTAATGACCTTCATGCTTTTTATTACTATGCCCAAGGAGGGACAAATTCTTTGAGGCAAAAACTAAACTAAGATTTCAAGTGCATTGAACAAGGAAATGCCTATTACCCTTTGCTCTTTAGATGTCTGTAAGTAATTAAATGCTTTATTTCATCTCCTTAGTAGCAAAATGCCTGCCAAGAAACACTAATCATTTTTATTATCTACTAGATTCTCTTCATTCACTTGTATTTCCTGTAAAACCAAAAAAAGGCTTTAATATTCTGACAGCAACACAGTCCTGAAAGCAGGTGAGGACTTTTTGGGAAGAAAGGCTATGGTCAAAGCATGCAGCACCAAATATGAGCAGTGGAAGAAAGTGAAACAGCGTGCAGCACGTTAGCAGGGGAGGTTGGGGGCACATACTATTTTGGTGGGCAGATAGCAGGAAAGCAATCCAGATGTTTTAATGGTTGCAGTAAAACCTCTAGTGTTCACTCATTTGTAACAGTTGTATACACTCATTCTTAGCAAAAATCCTTCCTGCTTAGATCACATGGTAGGCTTCCTGACAACATTTTTTCCATTATAAATGAATACTTAGATTAAGCAGCAACAGAGCTTTCCTTGGTGGGTGGAAGTGGGTGAAGAGGTGGGCCTTGATAAGATAGTGCTTTCCAAGAATTGCTGCCATTTGGCCCAGAAGCCTCTTTTTAGACTCTCTTTTCAAGAAATATAAATTTTCCAGTTACCCGGGGCTCTTATAAAAATCACTAAGCTCTATTAAGTTGTAAAATTATAAACATACAAGGTCTTGATAGTGGCCAATAAGATTCTTTTTGTTTGCTTGGTTTCTTCTCCCATGTTCTGCAACCTTTCCCTTTAGGAACTGTCTCTTCCCATCTCTAGGAGACCTGGGTTAGGGCTCTGCCTTCCTTTCCTGAGTGTGCATGATTCAGGCCAGATACAGTGACCGGTTCAGAAGTCCAATCAGTATCCTTTCAGGGAATTCATACAGGTTCTCCTTCCTTCCTCTGAGCTAACAAGCTGAGGGGGTGATGTAAGCCTAGCCATCTTTCCCATTGTTTGGGAATAACCTGTCTCATGGTGAACCCAACTCAAAAGAGATCTCTGAGAGATGAAAAACCAATCCTAATGCTGCCCTTTGAATCCTGAATCCTGAGTTTAAGGCTGGACTCCTGGAGATTACTAGTTACCAGAGCATCTCCTTTTGCTTAATTTGCTTTGAGGTGGCTCCTGTCACTTGAAAGTGAACAAGTTCTGACTAAATCAGTAGCCAAACCTAATATGCAGGGGAAATGAGTACTAAGGAATGAGCCTTTGTTTCACAGGAATGGAGCTAGAGAAGGTTAATATCACCTATGAAGATTTCTGAATGTAATGAGAGGTGAGATGAATACAATTTGACATTTTTGTTATGTTTCTTTGAGAAATGTGCTTATGATTTTAGTCACTGGCATTAAGGGCAAGGGAGAGACAAATCATGAAGAACTGTGTTTTACCATATGGCATATACAAATGAGCTAATCTGGTGATTTACCTCTGCAGAAAGGGGTTTCAGACAACTTGGAATATACCTTAAAGCATCTGCTACTCTAGAGTAGCTGTGTTCTCCATATCAAACCCAAAGTATTTTCCCACTGGCTACACCATGCAAGATGACAGAAACCTCATTCTTACAGAATACGCTTTAGCCAAAAGCAGAAGTATACCCACAAGACAAGGGCACCAAGAAGGTCAATGGACAAAGCTAATACCCAGACAGGGACAATGCAGATAAGTTTCAAGAAAACTGAACACACTGAAATGGAAAAAAGCTAAACAAAAAGAATTAGAGAAAAACACAAAGATGCTCAAGGAAGACTAGAAGGAGTCCATGTGTGCATAACTGCTGGTTGTCCTGAGGGAGACGACAATCATAAACAGACAGAGGTGACTGGGGAGACGGCGGGTTTATGCAAGTCACACATCTCTGGTTCCCTCTCCTTCCTGGCTCCCTCCCTTGGACTAACAACCAGAACAATCATGCTTTCAGGGGTGGAGGGTAATCAGAGGCTATGGGTTCCCCAAGATCTGCAGAGGAGAGAGCCAGTACAGGGCTCCTTCCTCCCTGAGATGCAAGTGAGGGCAAAGGTACTTCTTGAGAGCAAGAGTACTTGTCCTTCCCAAGGCCTCGAAAGACCAAGGATTGTGTGGTACTTGTGTGGTCTGAGCTGGAAGAAGCCTGTGTGTTACTTCTGAGAGACTCTACAGCTGTCTCCTTTCTTAGGAGAGTTCTTCAAGAGCCTGTCCCAGGTTGTTGTCCAGTTGCCTTCAGGGGGAGCCTCACAGACAGGTAAAATGCCACCAGGCCGTGAGGTTGGGAGAGACAGAAGTTTACCTATAAGGCCTGGATTCTAAGAGGCTTCTTCATAGTGCTTTAGCACAGCGATCTCCAACCTTTTGGCACCAGGGACCAGTTTCGTGGGAGACAATTTTTCCATGGACCGGGGGCAGGGAGAGATGGATTTGGAATGATTTAAGTACATTACATTTATTGTGCACTTTATTTCTATTATTGTTACATTGTCACTTGCCACTCACTGATAAGGTTTTGATATGAGTCTGCAAGAAATTGATTTATTATGGTCTCTGTGCAGTCAAACCTTTCTGCTAATGATAATCTGTATTTGTAGCTGCTTCCCGGTGCTAACATCACCGCCTCAGCTCCACCTCAGATCATCAGGCATTAGATTCTCAAAAGGAGCATACAACCTAGATCCCTCACATGCACAGTTTATAGTAGGGTTTGCACTCCTGTGAGAATCTAATGCTGCTGATCCGACAGAGGCAGAGCTCAGGCGGTGATGCAAGTGATGGGGATCGGCTGTAAATACAGATGAAGCTTCACTTGCTTGCCAACTGCTCACCTCCTGCTGTGTGGCCCAGTTCCTAGCAGGCCATGGACCAGTACCAGTCCACAGCCTGGGGGTTGGAGACTACAGCTTTGGCAGGCATGTAAACAATGTGCCCGTTAATTCACTGTAGCCCATAAAAGCAAAATCTGCTGGGCCTTCTTGCCACTTGCCAGTCTAATACTTTTCCAGTGACTCCCAGCAACATGATCTGTAGAGGAATGGGAGGATCACAAAACTGCACAGGTAAAATAAGAAAAATTATAACTCATTAAAGATGATCCAAGAACTTGAAGAAGAAGCAATAAAACAAATCTTTATCTGACCAAAAAAGAAAGAATACCCAAATAAAATCAGAATGAAAAAGGGGACATCACTACCAACGCTTGAGAAATAAAAAAGTTTACAAGGGAATACTGTGAGCAATGAACAACTGTATGTCAACAAATTGGATAAATTAGAATAATTGAAAAATTCACAGAAGATAGATTAATGAAATTTATTAAAAAAGAAATTATGAGTAGACCTCCAACAAAGAAACAGATTGAATTAGTAATTTTTAAAGCTTCAACAAAGAAAACCTTGGTCTAGATGGCTTCACAGTGAAATCTACCAAACAGTTAAGAAGAATTAAGACCCATCCTTTACAAACTTTCCCAGAAAATTCAAAGAGGGACCAATTCCTAACTCATTCTGTAAATTAAATATTAGTAACAAAACCAAAGGCATCACAAACAAAACTACAGACCAACATGAATGAAGACGTAAAAATCATTATCAAAATACTACCAAATCAAATCTAGCAATATGTGAAAATGATTATATACCATGACCAAATGGACTCTATTCTAGGAACACAGAGGTGGTTTATTATCAGAAAAATCAATGTAATGCGCAAGAGAATAAAGGACAAAAAATACATTCTGGTTTCAGTAGAGGCAGTAAAATCATTTGACAAAACCTAACACTTTCATGATATAAATAAACTAGGATTAGAAGGAAACTTCCTCAATATAATAAATGATTTATATGGAAAATCTATAGCTAAGATCATACTTAATGGTGAAACACTGAGTGTTCTCATGCCAAGATCAAGAACAAGAAAAGGATGTCCACTCTCACCACTTCTATTTAACATTGTATTGGAGGTGATAGCTAGGGCAGTTAGGCAAGAAAATGAAATCAAAGGCATCCAGATTGGAAAAGAAGTAGTAAAATTATCTTTTCATAGATGACATGATCTTACATGTAGAAAATCCCAAGGAATCCACTAACTAATATTAGAGCTAATAAACAAGTTCAGGAAGGTTGCAGGATACAAGATCAATATACAAAAATTAATTCTATTTCTATGCACTTGCAATGAACAGTCTAGAAATGAAATTAAGAAAACAGTTCTATTCAGAATAACATTAAAAAGAATAAAACAAATAAATTTAATAAAAGAAGTGCAAAATTTATTCTCTGAAAACTATACAACATTGGAAGAAATTGAAGGCCTAAATAAATGAAGAAGCATTACAATCACACGTATGTGGATCAGCAGATGTGAGATGTCAATACTACCTAAACTGATTTACAGATTCAAGAGAATCCCTACCAAAATAATAGCTGAGTTTTTTGTTGGTTTTTTTTTTTTTTACAGGAATTGACAAGCTGATCCTAAAATTCATATGGAAATGTAAGGGACCCAGAATAGCCAAAATAATCCTGAAGAAGAAGAAAATTGGAGTACTCACGCTTCCTGATTTCAAAACTTACTACAACTCTATAGTAAAGAAGGCAGGGCAGGAGTGGCATAAGCACAGACATATTGTTATGGGCTGAACTTTCCCCCCCTTCCCCCAATTCATATGTTTAAATCCCAAACCCTAGTATCTCAGACTATAACTATATTTGGAGATAAAGTCTGTAAATGGATTAAGTTAAAATGAAGCCTTTAGGGGGAGGCCCTAATCCAGTAGGACTGGTATCCTTACAGAAAGAGGAAGAAACACCAGGGATGTGCCTGCACGGAGTGAAGGCCACGCGAGAACATGAGAAGTCAGTCATCTGAAAACCAAGGAGAGAAGCTTTAGGAGAAACCAAATATGCTGACTTCTTGAACTCAGACTTGTAGCCTCCAGAACCGTGAGAAAACAAATTTCAATTGTTTAAGCCACCCAGTCTGTGGTATTCTATTATGGTAGCCCTAGCAAACTGATATACATATACAGCAATGGATTAGACTTGAGAGTCCAGAAATAAAATCATACATATATGGTCAACCAATTTTCAGAATAGAGGGCAAGGTAATTCAATGGGGTAACAACAAATGGTACTGAGATAACTAGATCTCTGCATACAAAAGAATGAATTTGAACCCTGACCTCACACAATACACAGTATCAACTCCAAATGGATCACAGACTAAACGTAAGCGCTAAAACTATAAAACTCTTAGGAATACAGGAGTAAATCTTCATGACCTTGTATCTTTTAGATACAAGACCAAAAGCACAAGTGGTAAATGAGAAGACTGATAGATCTTCAAAATTAAAAACTTTTGTGTATCAAAGGACACCTTCAGGAAAGTGAAAAGATAATCCACACATTCTGGAAGAAAATATTTGCAAGTCATGTATCTGATAAACAACTCTTAACAACAGAATAATAATAAAACATCCAATTTTAAAAATGGGCAAATGATTTGAATGGACATGTGTCTAAAAATATAAGAATGTTTCAGCTATAAAAAGGAATGAAGTACTGATACATGCTATAGTTAGATGAACCTTAAAAACATGATACTACATGAAAGAAGCTACTCACAAGAGACCAAGTATTGTATACTTCTTTTATGTCCAGAGTAGGCAAATTCAAATAGGCAGAAAATAGATTTGTGGTTGCCTAGGGCTGGAGTGAGGTATAAAACGGGGAGTGACTGCTAAAAGAGTATGAAATTTCTTTTTGGGGTGATGAAAATATCATAAAATTAGATGATTGCATACTATAAGTATGTTAAAATACATTAAAATCTTATACTTTAAACAGGAATACTTTATAGCATGTTAATTATATCTCAATAAACCTGTTTAAAAAAATAGAAGAACTTGAAGACAGCCGAACTTAAAATCTCTAATAAGTATAATGAGATGAAACAAAAAAAGAAGACTAAGCAGAATGAGACCCATCAAATGGATGCAGTTAGGGTGCTCAGACTTAATGGAGCAACAACAACAAAAAATTTTTAATTAAAAAGTTAAACTACAACAGAGGAGAATCTACTGTTGAAACATGATTTCAGTCACTATCAGGAAGCATACTTATTTATATTTTAGGCAATTAATGAGCAGCTTAAAATACGCTGCCTGGTTTAAGGAAAGCAGTTACATGTGTACTTTTCCACCACCTTCCTCTGGATCCTGGAAGAAAGTGTTTAACTGGTCATGTCTCAGCCCCTCACCTGCAAAAAGATAGGGCTGGGTTGAGCAATCTCGTTCGGTTGTAAAATACTATTATTATATGAAAGAACTTGAAATTAAAAATCATAGATACAAATCAAAACCACAATGAGATATCACCTAACCCCAGTGAGATTGGCCTCTATCAAAAATCAATTTTTTTTTTGAATGTAAGTGAACAAAATCCCAACCTAATATTTGATTGCTAAGGTAGACTACAAGTTTTCTTTTTGGAAAAATTAGAGTTCTTGTGCACAAATTGTGATTCTGTGACTAAGTGGATTGATATCTGTATTAGGCAAAATAGTGCAATGAGAGTATGATTTTTTTTTAATTTGTAGAAAATTTCACTAACCCTACTCTGAAATAATACTTAAAAATTAGGAAAGCAAGTGTCATCTTCCATCCTCAGCTCAGAATCAACCCAGAATCAAAGCTTTAATCTATCATCCGCAGATCAGAGTCTATCATATACTAAGTAACATACTTTATAATGTTAGGCATAGAAATCTCTCAAAAAATATTTATTCAAATTCGATTTGAAGAATAACACTTTGTCTCCTTTGCCACAAGTTCCTCTGATTCTATTTTATTACTTTTGTTTATTATACATTTCAAAGATAACCTAAAACTTTTCTGCATCTATTAGAGTTCCAAATATTTTTTTTTAAAATTGAGTATTACAAATACATCAAACAGTACACAAATATTAAAAGCTCACGACCTCAAAATTATGCTCAGGTTTACAATGTTTAGATGCATGAATTTTTCACTTGAATAATATAATAATATTATCAACACACACATTGAATTATGATGAGCTGATAGCAATAACAGAAACAACATCCTATAAATCTGATTGGAAACATTAGCTGCTTTGATAACTTGAATGAATTTTTTAGCACCATATAGCAAGAATCACTCACATGAAACAAATCAGCATTATGACTTCTGGTATCATGTTTAAAATGTAATAAAATATATCATGCATTCCCCATACCATGAAATAATAGAAGAAAAATGGCATTGGTGAAACTGACCTGAACATTTGTTTTCTCAGATTTATCCTTCTGCAAGCTCTCGTAGCAGTTTTTGTATTTGATGTGTAAAGCATTGCATAAGCAAGAAAGCATTTCACAAGGTCAGAAATGTAACACATCTGAACCTGCTGTTAACATTCAGCAAAATATACTGCAGATATTCTGGGATCGTTTTTTTCCCTGTCACTGTGGATCAAATGCCATGTAACCTACATAGAAAATGAAGGCATAAATTCCTTTATGTAAGAATATGCTTTACGATATGTAGAAAGAATGAATTGTTATCAATTCAAAAGCAGAATCGTGATGCGTCACATCTGCTCAGATGACTGAAATCTTTAATAGAAATCATTTATAAGGATTTGAGCATATCAGTGAAAATGAATGTACAAGTTATAATTACAGGGAGGATGGTTTAGTTGGAGGTAAACTACTTCATAAAACACTAGCATGTCCTTTCTAATTTCAGAGTAAAAAATGTGACCAGTGATGCAAAAAAAAAAAAAAAAAAGGGGGCACCAGGCCATTAATTTTTCTTCCTGATCAGATGTTTTGTTATTCTTATGCTAGGTCTAGCATAACTCCACTCTAATTTCATGGTACAGAAGTTGGTATATCATGACATCAAAATAATTTGATAACAGGAAAGAAATACCTAACAAAGAGCAAACAGAGTGATTAGAAAGGGAAACATTTAAATTTATCTTAACTGATACATTATGTGATGGTAAATTAGTCTTATTCAGACCCTTAAGAGAACTCTGCACATACACAAAAACACACATAGAGAGGCAGATCACATATCCCTTAACATTTAAAAACCAAATAGTATGGATTGTATTTCACCAGAGTGGAAATTTGTGATTTTTTTTTATTTCAAAGTATTAAAGGGGTACAAATATTTTTGGTTGCATGAATCACTTTTATCATGCATGAGACAGGTTTAAAAGTTTGCCTGTCACTCAGATAATGTTCTTTGTACCGATTAGGTAGGTTTTCACCAATCCCCTACTCTCGTTCCCCTCTTCTTGATTTCTATTGAGTTTTACTTACCCCTATGCACATGTGTGCTCATCAGTTAGTTCCAGTTTAATAGTGAGTACATGTCATATTTGTTTTTCCATTTTTTAGATACTCACTTCAACCCAATGCCTATCAATTCATGAGCAGATTAACAAAATGTGGTATATGTATACCATGGAATACTACTCAGCCATGAAGAAGAATGTCTTAATGCCTTTTACAGCAATTTGGTTGGAACTGGAAATTTGTGAAATTTTTATATTTTAAAAATAACTACAATTAAGGCACATTTCAAAAGAATATTTCTTCACATTTCTCAATCTAAATTTCACTTTTCAAGAAATTACCTAATTTTT